>JAVCKZ010049515.1:0-18209 GCA_034780755.1 Lepetodrilus elevatus
GGAACTGTGCCGGGATTGAGTTCCATAGCGTTCGATTGAAATTCCACAGTCCTGTCACTGATGGAATCGTGAATCGAACGCCCCCTAAGTAACATTTAGGGGCTGCTCCTTTCTAGCTGTTCTGTCTGTACTTTCTGTCCGACGCATGCGCAGTTACACTATGCGGTGTTGAACCTTGGTAAGCATGTGTCGGACAGAAAGTACAGACAGAACAGCTAGAAAGGAGTAGCCCCTTAGAGTTGAGTATCATCTTATGATCCCCATATACAACTTTGAGTTTGAGCATGAAATTATACTCAAAATATTCAGGCTTAACACTGTGGTTGGACAACCCTTGTTGTAATTCCAGTATTGGCATGGAACCCCAACATTTTTCGTAAACTCAGACCCCGACATCAAACGTAATGTTCATATAACAACGCTTTACATAACTCCAATCCAGTCCCCTCCACAGATACAAGAACTCGTACTTGACAAACATTTGACAAACATGTCAAATAACGTTTGACAAATATGTCAAATACCATTTAGATCTACCATCTCAAGACGGGTTGAAGAGGCAGGTGTGGTTTTGAAGGATTTGACATTTGTAACCTTCCCAGAAGCTTAAAAAAGCCCAAGTGAAGACCGGGTGTTAAATAACGAGTTAAAAGTCGGACAAGCATTGTGCCACGTGTTGCGTGATTGTGTCGTCCACACCTGTTTCGAAATGAATGTGATGTCGTATTTGCATCGCCAACAGCAAACAGCCTGGCTACACAAGAACCTCTTTAGCCTCGGACGAACTGAATGCGGAAAATTTGTTACAGCACTGTCCAGGGCTCGCTTGTACTAAACTGTGCAACTCTTCAGTAGCCGTAACTTCATCCTTGGCCATAGGCTACACCATTGCAGAGGTCGGAGTTCAGGTTAGCGTAGAGTTGTGTCGCTTTGTTCAGGAGAACCCACAAGTGATGGCCATGATGTGTTGACTTCCTTGTCGAAAATACGTCACTGATTTACGTAAAAGTCGAAATGCCAGACAGAGTGTATTTGTAGCCAGTAATTATTTGGGAGGATGCAAAAGATTTTCCGCCTTGCTAAGCTAATTATTCTAATTGACGGATTTAAAGGACGTAGTCTGGTTCGAATCCTATTGTCTCATTCGATAACCTGGTTAAAAATACTAACTGAATGAGATTTTCTTTTTAGAGAAATGCTTTCTAGAAATGTAGTGTAGGTTAATAAATAAATAAATACTAAATAATTAAATATTTGTAAACATTTTCATCTATCTGTGGAACATAGGTTAAAGTACAGTATGTATTTGTTTGCAGTCGTATAATAATAATATATAGTTTGGTTTGGTCCGTCTGTGGCGTACTATTATATAAATGAATAATAATATACATAATAATAATAACATCGTTAAACGTATTTCAGATTATTTCTTCATTAATTAATTTGGGTATAACAACCAAATTATATTTTGAGAAAGACAAACATTATTATTAATCAACAACTTTAAAAACAGGTTGGGGTTGGGGTTGGGGGTTAGTGTTATATCTAGGCTCTCAAACAAGTTCCACCCATATGTACAGTGCATGTACCCAAAAATGGAAATATACGTGTATAATCATGGGACCTATCAACACTCTCAAGACTTCTTGCAACGTAAACTCATCCTACACCTCCCTTTCACAACACAAATCTGGAACCACCCCTGCTAAAAATACAATAATTTTACATACAATATTTTTACATACTATAATTTATTCAAATATGATAAAATATTCCAAATAATTTCATGGAAACTACTAAAATAATGTTGAAAGTACGACAGGTGTTTCATTTGCTCAGGTGAGTCTGACCGCCTCGTTAGTGCTGGGTGGGCCGAGATCAAAGCTCCCAAACGTCCAGGTGAAGGATGTACAAGCGGTCGCAGTGCTTACTGACCACGGGCCAGACATCGTTAACGAGCAGGTAGGGCCACGCTGCACAGGTAACACACCGAAAGGGGAATCCCCTCGGGGTACACGTTTGTCATGTTCTTTAGACGGGATTAGGACTATTTTTTGCCATGTAACTGACATTTTTTTCGGATGGTCGGAAAGTGTGAGTTAATGAGGGTGACGGAAAGGACACAGTGTTTTTTTCTCCGAGATTGTCGGGGAATTCGAAACAAGGGAAAGTAGTGTCCCTGGTCGTGGTATAAAAGATTTGTATGCAACGACTGAATAAGAGATATTGAAATAGGTAATGATCAAAGGAGTAGGATCACGTTGTTTAGGATAAAAGGACTCGACACCCAAGGACGGAACACACAAATTGTCAACAGCTGATGAATGGAATTATGGAGGGGGCAGGAACATGTATACATACGTACACCATACTCACAGCACTGTATAGATACAATGTATACCTACAGAACAGTACAGTGTCTGTACAATGCATGCTCACAGCACAATACTGGCACAATCTATGTCGGAAAGAATTAACATGAAAGGGGGGCGTTTGTAACAGCTGACGCAGGGATTGTTAACTACCTTAGACGTGTTCCAGAAATACCTCCGAATGGAACAACTGCCAGAAAGCAAAGGTGGAACTGAAAGAAAACTGTAGAGGTGATTTGTCACGATTGCATGGCGTGAAACGTTTGTATGCAATATGAAATTGAATGCAGTGGTACGATTCTTGTTGCAACTGCTACAAATGGTGATGGTTCGTTTGGTCTGTGTTCGAGGCTGATGGTGGGACTGAGCATTATTGCAGGGAGATGTTAAATGTTAATTTTTAATGTCCATTATGTGAATGTCCACAATGTGAATGTCCACAATGTGAATGTCCATAATGTGAATGTCTACAATGTGAATGTCCATAATGTGAATGTCCACAATGTGAATGTCCTCTGACCACTGTCTGTGTGGAGTGGGGTAGGGGTGGAAGAGAGTGAGGTCAGAATTGATGTGCAACTCCTATAGCGCAATGGTGGGAATGTACATATCGTGGTACATGTTTAGCTTAATGTCCATTGCGAGTGTCTTCTAACCACTATCCGTGTGAGGTGGATGTGTAAGGTGGGGGTTGGGAGTCGGGAGTCAGAATCTATGGGCAACTCCTAGCACAATGGTGGGAATGTACACATCCAATGTCCACTTACTAATGTTTTGCTTTTGTTGTTTTTTTAATTGGGGTTTAGAATTGCTTTCTAGATTCATTCACTAATATCACGACTTGTCAGTTTAGGCAGGAGGAAACCTGCAACATCTGTGGCGCTGAATGTTGCAGTAAACCTGTGAGCACCAGCGGTACTGACAGACTGTCTTCGGACTACTATCTGTGGGGTGTGGGTGTTGGTGTGGGTGTGGGTGTGGGCGTGGTGGTGTGGGTGTGGGTGTTGGTGTGGGTGTTGGTGTGGGTGTGGGAGACAGTGAGGTCAGAATAGATGGACAACTCCTCGTGCAATGGCTGGAATGACATATTGTGGTACATACATATTTCTTAATCTACTGTGAATGTCAACCGTGAGCGTCCATCTTCCAACCACCATATGTACAAGGGGGCGAGGGGGGGTCAGGACGATATGCCGACCCCTCATGATTGCCACCCCTCATGACACGGGTCATATCCCGGGTGCTAAAATCGCCACCCACACGCAACGGACACCGGAAACCAACGGGGTCACCGATCCAAGGGTGCTAAGTTCCTCCGAGTCGTGCGCGTCCCCCCTTCGCATGCGTTCGACGCAAATTTTCGCAGAGATGTTTTGTGCGAAACATTCCCTCTTGCAGTGTGTGAACCAACAGACGACAGGACAACCGGTGTCTTTTGCAAGACGCCGAGTCCAAAGCTAACCCAATGATCATTGCCGATGTCATGGTCGTCAAATATTGACGACAAAGTGGCACACTGTACATGATATTCCCCCGACACAAATTGATGTGTGAAGTGGCATGAAGAGGGAACTCCTGACGTTAATTAAAAGAACAAAACGAACAATGGTCGTACACTACCGCATCGAGTCCGTAATTGTTGATCTGCATGAAAAGTAAACAAACATTCTGTTGGGGTCGTGGGGGTCGCTTTGTTAAACAATTTGTTAAAGCAGACGCCATTGTGGACTTGCTAATTCTGGATCGCGAACTCCAAACACCGATACAAATGCTGAGCATACACAGAGTCAGGTTTTCACAGGTAATTTATGCAGTAATTGAGGAAATATAGGTGTCCATCGGACTTTCATAATCAATAGGTGGCGCTGCTTTTGTGTCGCGTGTCGCCAGACGAATACTGACCCCTCATTAAAAACTGGCATTGGCAGACAGCTTTGTCAATATATCAATATTGGATGGTCCATTTTATCACCTCCATTATGCTGAAATCATGGTAATAAAAATCCAGGTATATATTCTGATTAACAACTCACATTTTAACAATGTACCTGACATTTAATGAAACAAAAGACATGGTTTTGTATTGTCTAGACTGGGTCTTCTCCATATTAATTATCACAGACATGAAGTATACAATTTCAAATATTGGTTTGTACTATAATGGAGCATATTTATTAATATGGTTCTTAAAATATGCTAACGTCCATATCAAATATAAATTCAAAGGAACAATAAAATACATTTTGTGCAAAGTAAAATAAAATATTATATTTTCAATATTGTAATTAGTTACCGTAATAAGTTGATATTAGTTTTATCATCATGTATAGAACTTATAAGAACACTAACAAAACTCTTCATTAAACATTAGTTCTTAGGAAAGTATTATTTTAACAATTCCAGCTTCAAAGACTATCATAGAAAATTAAGTTTACATGTATTCATAAAAAATAAAAATTGTTATAAAGTTGGCTGTAGTAGAATCTACATCAATTTTGTTTTCGTAAATAACAAAATGAAAGTTTCTGCTGCTAACAGACTTGAACGGTATCTTTCAACAAATGGATGTTGATAAAATGAGTCAAAAGGTACGTTCATCCCAGCTTACTCCAATCACGGAACTATTTTAAAACAAAATTTATCTAACATGTCTAATTTCGTTCTCAGATCAACACTTCTTAAAAAGCTGCAATCTCAGTCTCCGTACTGGTTTGCTCTCATCAAATGCACCTGAGTTATCTGCCCATAATGTTTCCTCTCACCAGATGGCAGCGATAGGCTGCAGTAATCAGTCTAATTACTGTCTCACTGATTATTCCAGGCATCCTGATGGAGAATTTGAGGTGTCTGGACGAAGAATTCCAAATGTCAAAATGGTGGAATTGGTCTGGGGTGGTCATTTCTCATGTGAAAGAAATCGGCCAGATGTTGGCCATTTGGATGCATTTCACTTACTGACCACATACACTGGTCATCTCTGACCCTCCCCTTATCCCATCCACCCCCACCCTAACTCAATACCCAATACCATCACGCCATCAGTACTTAAAATCATTACAAAAAAAACCCAGATAGATACAGCGCATGACTACAAATCACCCCCAGTCAGCAATTCATAATAGCAATTATTGTATCATTTAACCCTTTATGTTTTGAGACAAAGTTTACTGTTAACACCTGTGAGTCGTTGTCCGGATGTGCGTTAGAATCTGGAACCTGAAGTTCTGGATGTGCTTCCGATATCCAGGTGCATTATGGGCCACATGTTGCAATTAGCGATGAGAATGGGAATCAGGCGTACTGCAGGGTTGTATTCTATGTCCACTAGAATTCATACAGGTTACAATATTTAATATGGATGTTTTGTAAAGGATTTAAAAACATAACTGGTAATGCAATGTTGTGATCTCGCCTAACAGGGGTTATTAACTCTTTGGCTATGTAGGTAGGATACATATTGGACTCTCATATACACAGACCGGGTTTGAATCCCAAGGATCTATATGGTCATGTTTCACAGGCATGGCTCACATATGTACAGCAATGTGTGATATAGAACACATAATTTCAGACAGCTGGGCTACACCTTTGGCCTCACATCCAGACATTATGAGTTTGAATCCTATAGTGTAAGAGAGGAAATATCCACAACTGTGATCACACAGGAAGAAAAAAGATGAAAGCTGAAGGCCTTAATCCTTCGCTGAATCCCATCTGACACAAGTCAATCCTCGAGAATTAAGAAAACCTTTGATTGTCTAAAAATTAAAGAAAAAAACATCATACTAAAGATGAAAATCAGCTCGAAATAAATGACAGGAAATACCATTCTGAAACAAATCTATCCACAACACGACAGTGTCAATAAATTTCATCATTTTTTCCCTCCCTCGTTTCAAATTCTCTCTCACACTTGCTACTTCAAGTCCGAATCCTCAGAAATCTGCTCAGATAATCAAAATTCCGCTATTACTGCACTTGTACAATTAGATTTTTTCCCGTCTGGACAACTTTCTCTCCTTCGAGACGGAAGATCACAGTTCGGCATCAGCTTGCACCTGTTTCCACAGCTGTGATAGGCCATCTCCTGTCACACTTCGGCAGCCATCTTGGATTCTGTTGGCGTCTACTGCTCAGCACTAAACACATTTTGTGGCTTTGCTTTGGAAACTAAATACATTCATTTAATTAATTTGATAGTAATTGAAGACCATTGATATCATTTATTGATTCATCTTGTTTTAAACAAATAACTTTTAGATAATGTACACAGGCAATGGAATCATTTATTTATTGAAGGAGAAAAACTGTATGAAGAGATATTCATTAATCAGATAAAAGGTGCTAAAAAGGAATATTTTATTGACACATATAATATCATTCTATTTGCTTATATTCCTATTTCATTTAACATGATGCTTGCATCTAACAGAATAATAAAGTATAATGTTATACACGATATAAAGAACAGAACAGAACAGAACAGAACAGAACCGTTGTTCACTCAGGTTGAGAACATCAGCATATGAGGTACCGGGCATGCGACATTAAACAATCTATAATACACGGATAAAGAAAAGAGAAAAAAGAATTAACCCTCTTCCTGCTGGATTAGGTACAGGCACAGGCACAAGGTATCTTTTCACAAAGCTCTCTTAGCCACTAAGAGACCATAGCACTCTCTTAGCAATGTATTAGCTATTGGCAAAGAGAGTGCTATGGTCTCTTAGCGGCTAAGAGAGCTCTGTGAAACCATACCCTGGTCTTAGGGTATCTCCATATGCATATAACGGACCTCGCATGTAACGGACAGAAATAGCAGGTCCCAATAAGTCTGTTATATCTACTGTATATTTGGATTTATAAAAAAAAAATCAGAAAGAAACTGTGCATATTTATTGGGCTTTCTAAAGAAAATCATGCATAGAAATATAGGGCATATATATTGGGATTTATAAAAAAAAAATCATAAAGAAATCGTACATATTTATTGGGCTTTCTTGAAGCGATCATAAAGAACACATATTTTCTTGGTTTTCTCAGAAGCAGTCACACGCCTCTCCCTGGCTTATCTCCTCCTATCTGCAGTTACAGTAGCCCCATACATACAGTGACTCCGGACCCATTGGTCCCAGGCGGCACCCTAGCAGACACCGGGCTGTACCCCACTGTGACTTAACACTTATCGCACTGCACCTGGGTAGAGTTTCCTCAGATCTGTGGATAAATAGCCTACGAGCCTCTCCGGCTTGGTGGAGCTGCCAAACCGTTTTTAGAAACCCTCGATAAGATCCCGTTGAAGTTCTGCTGATAAAGCTGCAAGTGAAACAATATTGCTGCCGTTGCTGTGAAGATAAATGTGGCTAATATTCAGCTTGAGGTCTCTATGCTGTACGGTGACTGCAGTGAGGTCTCTATGCTGTACGGTGACTGCAGTGAAGTCTCTATGCTGTACGGTGACTGCAGTGAAGTCTCTATGCTGTACGGTGACTGCAGTGGTCTCTATGCTGTACGGTGACTGCAGTGAAGTCTCTATGTTGTACGGTGACTGTAGTGAAGTCTTAACTGCTTGACTAATAAGGCCATTGTAAATTAATTATCAGATTTTCGTTCAGTGATCAATACCTGAAAACACCCTTTCTTAGCTACCTGTAATATTTTATTACTTTATGTTATTTTATTATTTTATTATTTGGGATATCAATAAAGCAGTCTAAATAATGTTGCATTTATGAAACTAGAATAAAATTAAAGCCATTTTTGTATCATTTATAATCTTAGTCTGCATGTCACGATTATATAACTTAACACATTATACTTGGGAGCGGTACCGGCACAAGCCGTACTGGCACAAGTACCAATCCCTTGTACTTTGTGTACAATATAATATGTTTATATCATTATCCTTTTGACAAATGATTTAATTAAGGCAGATGTTCAGATTCATGAAAATACAGCAAAACTAAATAATAATTCTCCAATCACAGCTATTGGACAAACAATATGGTAAATTAATGAATAAATCACAGCCCTATGTTACAGAATTGGAAATATGCTTTTCTTACATTTATCCAAAAAAATAATAAATAACAATTGGTCATGTTTGTAGACGTGTAAAGCAATGGTTGTTACACTACTCTCTGCAATGTTGAAAACTACATCACAAACAACCTCTTTATTCCCGTTGCATTTCATAATGGTAAAATATCTCGTATACTGTGGTACATTTCACAAATACATGCATCATTTTAAAAGTCGCATGACAAGTAGCACCAACTTATCATCACCATGACGATTAATTAACCTGCTCAGGAATTCCTGCAGCTGAAGTTCCCGACCTTCAAACTTGAAATGTTTGACACACAAACTTGAAATGTTTGGCACCTCTTTAATTTTAGCATTTAAATGAGCTTTTAAGAGTGCGTCACTCATTACCTGAAAAATTGCAACTAATATAATCAGTTGTGAGGGAGATACCACTCATTGCCTTCTCAATCACAGGGAAACAGTATACCCATAAATCACCATTCAAAATGACTGCCGAGCGTACTTGTCAGAGACTTATGTGGTGCATGATGCCAACTTCGTCCCTATTATGACTTAAAAACATCCTCATTACACCCGTGTTAACTTTCTTTTCAAATTTCGTTTTTTACTCGTTACATTTATTTGAAGCCGACATGCAAAGTCCTCATACAAACAATGCATTTGTACAATCACATCAGAATTATTATCGTAGGACGACATTTATCTCCTAAATGTGGTGAAATTTCCAACTAATTATTGTTGAACATGCAAATGTTTTGCTTTAAACATTCCGTAATGCCTGTTTACAAGGCTAAGCACCATTAGAAGCGGTAATTACGCTATAGAAATATTTTAAAAACTGGTCAGCGTTCAGTTCAAACAACCATTACACCAGTTAATATTTGCTGGTATGATAATATACAGGAAACAAAAGAAATAATATGATAACATATTGTCGTGATGTCCTCATAACAAGAACTATGATATCATTTCTATTCACCATCATGACTTTATTGGTCAATATACAAATACATAAACAAAGTTAATGATTATTATTATTAACAATCTATACATGGATGATATTTGCAACCTAATTCAAGGTATTTTATCTAAATTTGGTGCAAATTAAATGTTCACAATTCCCTATACAGCTATTAAATATATAAATATTGGGTGAGTGAGTGATTTTGGGGTTTAACGTTGCTGTCGGAATATTGTAAATAAAGGTAAAATAACACATAAGATATTACATCTCATGTATATATAGCCTAATAACACATTAAAATATTACATCTTGTATATAAAATATGTAAATAAAGCCTGATAAAACATTAAAATATTACATCTTGTATACAAGACCTTTAAATATAGCCTGCAAAGTATATATATAGCAAACCACATAAACCTATTTCTTAGAACAATAAATATAAATTTCTGAGACTTCAGTCAATCAAACACCTCAACTAACATCAAATGGATGACAGATCTCACCTGAACATCAAATATGATATCAACACGCGTCACTCAAGTCCCATTACATAACATCTGAAATTTACGATTGTGTCAATTTCATGCTCTTGAGTTCCAGACGGGGCCACAGCAGAGCTTTGTGCTGGCTTTATAACACCTTGATAAATTAATTGAAATCTTGACACCCTCTCAGCCGTTGCCGGAGTAGTGCACGTTGGCTAACTGACAACTCAAATTGGTGCTCGACGTGCGATTTACAATACCATGGAAGTCTGCTGCACGATGTGACAATACTCGTTAGATATCTGGACATTTGGACATCGGCGTCTGGATGATACGGGATGAAATATGACGAGGTATGGGATGAAATATGACGGGGTACGGGATGAAATATGACAAGGTTAATTTATTGGAGTCCGATAGCTTTGATGGCCGAGTGTGATGTTCAAATGGTACTTGAATGTTCACTGGCATGTTGATGTGTTCATGGTTTTCAATGGTTGGTAGTGATTGACCTAACATGAACTTACTGACAGATGTTGTTGGTTACGCTTTACCTATGATGTATGTAAGATTTATCTCAGGGTTTGGGGTTGAGGGGTCAGGGGCGGATCCAGACTTTCAGGTTAGGGGGTGCTCAAAGTTAGAGGGGGCTCATAATTTCATCAAACTACAAAATGTATGTTTATTGAACAAAATTGTCCAATTCTAGGAGGGGCGCAAGCTGGGTGAGTCCCCCTTTGGATCCGCCCCTGAGGGGTGTAGGAGGCTTGGGGGTGAGGACTGGGGCTGGGAGGTGGGTGTTTGGGGTTGTGGCTATATTATATATTTGTTCAACAATCTAGCTGCATTCATATAGTAATGTCCAAGCGGGAGATTGATTATGGAGTTTAACGTTGCTGCGGGAATCTTTCACCCATTTGCGATAACAGTAATAGCCAAATGTTGAATCTTACAATCATTGTAGTAGATACTGTAGATATCCTAATATATATCTCTGTAGACAATTATGCATTGACAATGATTGGAATTATTTTGGTATATTTTACTTATACTTATATTTCTTAGTACAGTACGTCCCTCGTCTCGTATCTGAGTGAGTGAATATGGAGTTTAACGTGGCTGCGCATCCGACTTCATACATGTCAGTAGACTGCGTAATAATAATGTCAACGATGGTTCGCTTTATTTTCCTTTGTGTGTTGTTTCATGAGCATGACCAGGTTTACTTACCATAAAAGTGACTATAAAGAAAATATAGCACTGCTAATGTGTCCAAGTCTTGTGAAGAATGGACTCTCTACATGTGTTCACTAATATCTACCTGTAGTGTTTCCGCTCCGAGATAGCGAAAACTAAGTTCGAACACTCTTAACCCTTTCCCTGATGGACTACAAAAACAAATCTACAGGGCATCTGTGATTGCCTACAGCAGGAAGAGGGTTAAATATCAAGGGGTGTGCTGGAATTCAAATGGAAAATATTACATAAATGGGTGAGAATTACGTGCAAGGAATTTATACAAAATGTTATCCAGAATTCCAGTAAATGTTTATGGGTCCATACCACATGAAAGACCAAAGACTATGACAGTAATTGATCACAGTACTGAGTGTGGGGAGAGCACATACTCAAACATGTACACACGCATGCACACACACACTCAAACATGCACACACTCAAACATGCACACACGCACGCACACACAAACACTCAAACATGCATGCACACAAACACACACAAACTCAAACACGCACACACACAAACACACTCAAACATGCACACACGCACAAACACTCAAACATGCACACACACACACAAACACACATACACACACATACACTCAAACATGTGCACACACACAAACATACAAATACACAAACACACACGTGCATGCACACACACACACACACACACACAAAAACACATGCACACACACACACACACACACACAAAATCATAGACACACACAAACAAACACACACACACAAACACACACAAAATTAATACACACACACACACACACACATACACATACAAACACAAACACACACACACAAACACACAAACACACATACACACACGCACAAATACCACCTCTACATCATGAAAGCCAACAGGAAAATAGTCCCACTATTCAATAATGGTTAACACATACTACAGAATAGTTCTGTACCTGTACTTAATAATAACAATGATGATCTTGTTGTGTGTGTAATAATTGATGTAATGTGTGTATCTAAAACTATCAAACAAAACAGAACTCTCAATTCCTTGACTAACACAATCCAAATAGCTTATAGTCAGCACTATGGCACACAAATCGATAAATTCGGAAGCGACCAAACATTTACCTAGACACACAGTTCATTGTGAAACACAAAACTATCCTCTGCTTATATCTCTCTATCATTAAGCGTTCCACATTTAGCGAAAACATTAAGCGTACTTTTAGCGTTGCCTGTAACGAGCGAGGAAGAATGGACTGGGTGCGTTGATGCGAAGTGCGATTTTAAACTGGTTCTGCAAGAGAGAGCAACAGTCGTAGGGGGGCCACAACAAGTACATTTGATACATGGCTATTGGCTGGATTGAGGGGTGAAAAAAATAGGGGGGAGGGGGGTTGGAGGACGATCGCATTGACCTTGGTAAATGAAACAGATATCTGTTCTAAAAATGGAAAGAATAACCTTGAAAGTGCATGTAAATTAATCTTTTTTCGATTGGATGTACGTATGATGAAAATAATAGACACGCATGGCAAGAATTGCACACTTAACATAGAATGAAGAGAAGTGAAGCATAACAGATGACAAAACACTTTTAAGTCTTGTTATTAAGTTGAATATGAAACATTATGTAAAGCGAACATAGTTGAAATTATTGCACAAAGTGAACATAAACTTTTAACCTTCTCCCTGCTGAAATGTTATAGTGTTTTGGGCAAATATACATGCCTGCATCAATGAGGAGGTTAAACCCCCAATGTTACCATGCCTGTTTACTAGTATTTAAAAACCTGCATTATTCTCAAGAATTTTTCAACAATGAAATCACAATTTAACATTACATTGACATTCCAGGATTTTCAACATATACTGTAAATCATGAAATTAATGCGAGCAGGATATTAATGTGAAAAATGTGATCGCCATATTGTATAAAGGTAAAACCGGGGAAAAAAATGTATGGAGACATGACCTTTCGCATTTTATTGGTGTCGCATTTACGTCTAAAATCTAGAGGTCGCATTAAATTAGTGACGCATTAATTTTGTGATTTACAGTAACCACCTAGAAACTCAATGGCTAAGCCTAGCACCTTGTCACACCCACTTATCAAGCTTATAACTTGTATATGATGGTTAGTCTGTGTCACTCAGCCATATGAATTTATCATTCTGTAACAAACATGACTATTACATACGGTACATTTCTCACAGATTAACCCTCTTGCCTTTCTCAAGGACCTGGCTACAGCCAAACGAATACCGTAGATTTAAAGTGCCACCGTCTAGCGAGACGTATACCTGAGATTTTAAAGTGCCACAGTCCGGCCAGCTACCTACGCATCATGCTTCAGGGGGGTCACGGTGTGACCTTCGTACCTGTGAGGTAAACAAAACAACGTAAATAAAAACATGTAGGGTGGAATTGCGCCAAGTACCGGTAATCAGACACAGCATAAAACTTCTTGCTAGAAACAATTGTATGGTTATGCCCTAGCTTGTTTTAATTAGTATTGTAATAATATATCTGGCGATACTTGTAACAACAAATTTAATTTTAATTTTAATATTTACAGATTTATGTTTATGTATAATATTAAAACTGTATAACATAAAAGTGAGTGATTATGGAGTTTAACATTGCTGCGGGAATCTTTAACCCATTTGTGATGATCAGTAACATATTTAACCCTCTCCCTGCTGTATTAAGCACATACATTTCTCTTTATGGCATTTCCGGTTGCCTTCAGCATGGAGAGGGTTACGGAAAACTGTCAAATCGAAAGATATACTACAAGGATATTTTACATATATATTTAGACAAAGACATTATTTTCTGTCATATTGGCTACCATTCCCATTTAAAACATAGACTGCACCCAATGTTGGTACAATGATATTTCCTAAAAGAAAAAAAAAGAAAAAAGAAATGTTTTGTTTCTTCTGACATTGCAAGTTTTTCAATATATTTTCCGGCTGTCATTCAAACCATAAAGACTCCATTCATCACATATGCAAAAATACTTCCAAGAAGACGACAAACAACACCCGTACAGCACACGCAGACTTTATTGGAAAACCGTAACGTGATGCGACGGTGTCGTCTCCTGTACATTTTTTAATATCAGATTTATGTACCTGGATTCACCAGGCATAAAACGCCTATACAATTCAAATCTTATCTGAGCATCTTTTACTTGTAGGTTTGCCGGTTCATTGTATTATGTAAATTTATGCCATACATTAGATTTCAATGTGTGCAGTAACTGTGACAAATGTAAATACTAAGTGGACAGTAGTTTGACGAACAATATTGACGACAGAGATTGCATACATGAAAATGTATACAAAATGGCCGTTGCATTATCTGACGAGATCTAATCTTGTGAATCTTTTAGAGAAATACCTGTAATCATGGTCAAATTAATCTAATAATCTTGGATGTCAAAAATAACATTTCCAATTTTGACATTATCTGCATAAATTCCACAATACAGTTTTAATAAATAAATATTAAAACATGTTAAATTACCCCCGGTATTTATACAAAAAATTCTACATGTACAAAATGTCAAACGGGAAAGAGAAATCATTACATTTGACAATATTATTCAAAATAACTAAAATCTAACATAAAATTATGATTATTAAAAATAATACTTTCCAAAATGTACACACCATTTAATAGTTCGTTGCTCAAATTGACTTGTCAAAGACTAGTATGACTAAGCTAGTCAGTTGAAGCATGACAATACAGAATTTGAAACTTGACACACAGGTACTTCAAATGTACACCTTTATCCCTTATCTCTTAAGGGTGAATGGTAACCTCAAAACTTCATGACAATATCCTCAGGATTTTGAAAAACAAAATGTTTCAGGGTCCAAATAACAGATCAAGTTGCAAAAGAATAGAAAGAAAGAAGCTTTCACAAAACTGGCTTCGCGAGCTCGTATCCTATATACACGTAAAAGAGATTTTCTCCTTGTCACTGCGCAAGAAAATAAATAATGTGGCGTCTGCTCACACAACAAATGCTGTCGTCTTCACCATTGAAACCACGTAAGGCTGACTTTGGATCACTGACACAAACATAGGTTTGGTTTACGACGACTTAATTCCAAAATATTATCTGAAGAAAAATCACTGGACAAATTCTGGGCCACAATGTTACAGGAATTAAACCAATCAGTTTATGTCACCGAATATTGTGTCTACTTGCAGCTCCTATTGTGTAGTCAGGTGATTTTACAAATTTTGAAGCTAATTGGAGTTAATTTAAAATAAAATACAAGTATTGCTCCAATTATCATCTATTGGTGATTAGTAGGTGTTCTTTATTTAAAATATACCATAATCCAAATCAATCACGAACGCGGAAGCGCTACAGCCGGGGGTAGGCGATAATAGGTCCTGGGCGATAATAGGCCTGTAACCAGTACCTGTACTTAATAATAACAATGATGATCTTGTTGTGTGTGTAATAATTGATGTAATGTGTGTACGTACATCATCCACCTTTGAAACCAAGTTAGGGCGACTTTGAACCACTGACACAAATTTCACTTCATCTAAAGATGATTTACATTAAACATCTTTGTATAATCATAGTAAACAAATTAGTGATAAAACAATACTTAAATAATTTGGAATTGCAGTGTTCCCATTGCAAGTAGGCATTAACCCTCTCCCTACTGAAGGCAACCGTTGATGCCATAATGAGCAGTGCTTTTGCCTAATCCAGCAGGGAGCAATACTTAACCCTAGACTATCTGTATTTGGGTGAGAACAACATGTGAGACAAATTAATTAACCCTTGCATCATGTACAATTAAAGTTATTTTGGACCGCTTACACAAACCTATCTTCTTCACCTAGTCATGACTTAAATCCCAAATATTACAAACAAAAAAGTTATAAAAATCATCAAAAAAGTTCTGGATTGTGCAATTTGCCTGTTGAATACGTAACTTGTATACCTCATGCAACAAGAAATCTAGTTTTTATTATAATGCAACTGTAATATATTCCTGCAAGAAATAATAAACCAATGTCATGTTCCATAGAGCCTGGTGAATACAGAACGTAAAATGTCTCCAAACTTTAATACCTCATGGAACAAGAAATCTATTTTTATCATTACGCAATTGAAATGTTTTCCTGCAAGAAATAACCCACCAATGTCATGTTCCATAGAATGATCGTAATGCTACGAGAGTCGGAACTCGCTATATGCATGTACCAAAGTTGCGTCTCTCGTAGCGCGTCTCGTTGTGTCTCTCGTACCGCTACGATGGGTCTGTGTAACAGATCCGTGATACCGTCAGGTAGGGTCACAGCACACCTGAGTTAACGAGCTACGGTGTTTGAATAGGCCAGGCGGCTGTCTGCACCTGACAAGACCGAGGTGGGTGGAAGGGAGAGGGGAAGGGGAGTCTACCTCTGAGGCTAATTTGAATTTGAGTCGGTGCGTGCGGAGAAATGTTTGTGACGGCACGTGCGTATCTCCGTCAATATCTCTGTGTGGACGGAGCGCGAGACACGCCGAGATTTGTGGAGATTGGGATTAGATGGAGATCGTTGAAATTCAAACCCATATGAAAACTTTGAAAATATATTTAAATAATTAAATGTTTGAACACTATTTTAACTCTAAAACAATGCACAAATGTCTAGTCCAATTAATATTATTTTATTATCTAACGATATATTGATTGGTCGATTGGTCGATTGATTGATTGAATTAGTACTTTACATCGCAGCAGGAATATTTCACCCATACGCGACTGCTCAAATGACATAAAACACTACTTTGTGAAATTACGTCAAAATAATTTTTTTTAACAATCTAGACATAATAGCCTTGGGGTATTCCTGAAAATGTAGAGCTGTGTATGTAAAGCACATAAAAATCCACATCAAAGAAAAAACTTTTTAGGGAATACAATTCATGGTATTATTATTGAAAGCTAATTTAATAGACTAGACAACTATTACGTCTTAACCCTCTCTCTGCTGGAATAGGCACAGGTACAGCTCTTTATGGCATCTCCTGTTGACTCCAGCATGGAGAGGGTTAAAAGTTGTGAATCATAATTACTTTCAATATCGAGTTCACAATTTACATTTACACTTCAGAAAGAGGTACAATAAAGATGGCTGCTGGCATGTTAATTAAAACACAATTTCTACCTCCACGACTAAGGCACGAGCTGTTACAATAAGGGGAGATAAGTGCCAAGATTAAATCAAATTGAAGTACCCTGTAAGCATTGCTGGAGTACAATACAATGCGTTCAGCTACAGGAAATTATATAATAAAACATGTGTATTTTTTTAACGTTTTTCTGTAATGTACAGGCAAGCTGGCTACTATTTACTTAAAATTGTAAATATCGAAAAGTGTTTGCAAATACATCAAACGAACTAACAACGAGTACAATCCAGCATTTCTTTCCTGTTTCAATGCACAACTTACACAAAGCTGAAGTCTATGGTTAACCCTCTCCATGCTGAAGGTAACCAGAGATGCCCCTAAGAGCTGTACCTGTGCCTAATCCAGCAGGGAGAGGGTTAAGGCTGTTCATGAGTATATTTGTAATGTTTCATAAATCTGTGCTTGTTTACATTTATACTCACTTCGATATGCTTTTTGACAAGTGAACACGTACCAACTAGTAGCTCTCAAACCGTGTGTTATGTAAGCTAATGTGAAACAAATCATAACGTTGGAATAATACTGAAGAACTCCCACAGGCTGATATATAAGAAAGGGATGACAAATCGTAACGCTAGAATAATATTATTTCATAAAACTCTCACAGTTCCTTGGATTATATAAGCAAAGGTAGACAAATCATAACATTGGAATAATACTAAAGGACTCTAATAGGCCCATACAAGAAAAGGACGACAAATCAAAACGGTAGAATAATATTATTTCGTAAAGAATTCTCACAGCTTCCTGAATTATGTTATTTCATAAAGTAAAAAAATAATCATAAAGAAAAACTAATAAGGAGATTTGTATAGTACAGAGGTGCGTTCAAGATAGAATACATGAATACAATACTTTTTCCTACATGTATTGCTCGTTGAACGGCTTCGTGCA
>JAVCKZ010049526.1:0-18204 GCA_034780755.1 Lepetodrilus elevatus
ATTTTTTGCCGCACAATTTGCCTTGTAAATGCCGCACAATTTACCAAAACTTGCCGCACAATGCCAGATGCCCTGTACAGTACTGAGTAAAACTTCCACAAGTGTTGATCATGCATCTATCCCTGTCGTATCTTGCGCAAGAATGTCAGATTCTGATTGGCTGATGAGCATCAAATTATATTCCATGTAACCCGCTTGTACTACGCTTGTCATTTCCAAACTGGTCATCATATGTATTCAAAATACGCAAGGAAATCCAAAGTGTAAATAGCATATAAACTAGTCATGTAATTAATAGAAGACTGAAGTAGTAAAACAAATTATGCCATTGCTGGCGAAATGTCATACAATCTGTTGATGTTTTGTAATCAGATGAAACAGATATCTGCCTTTGGACAAGAAATGTTATGTTTGGAAAGATAAATTTGATGTCAACTGGTCCCTTTGGGTATCGTACCATCTATGTGAATGTACGATGGATACATACATTCACATTGATTGTCCATCAACCCATACCCTTTGAGACCAGTCGACAACTTCTATTATTTTTTATGATTGTTTCACCACCATTGTAAATGTGTGAAAGATTCCCGCAGCGACGTTAAACTCCATATTCACTCGCTCACTGGTTTCACCAGTATGGTGCTCATTTTGTGAGTTTGGTCTATAATAAGTCTAAACTTGCTAGTAATCAAAACAATACTGCACTGCCATTATTATACTTAAATAAATTAAGCAAGGTCAGATTTGTTTTTGGGAATGAACAGAAAAACTGATGTGCAAACTGTATTAATCCATGAAAACTATAGCTAAAGTTTATTTGAAATGGTCGTACAAGAACAAGTATCTAAAACATATCTGAACAATAAAATCCAATGTTAATTAAAATAGATTATTTTATATGAATTTTCATTGCTTTTGTTTGATCAAATGGTCATTGTTTACAGTCTTAACACACAGATCTAGATAAACTGTATTGTTTTTTTAAAACAGAAGGGAGAGAAAACCTTGTTGAATATGTCCACATTAGGTCATCAAAATGAAACACAAATATTATATACATGTATTGGGTATGTGCATGATGAGTTAATCAGTGCAGTGTTAATCTAACAGTTTTTGCTTGGATATGGGTTTTTTAAATAACAACTTTGATATCAAAACAATATACCCGGTAAGATATAATGCATCTTCATCTGACCATCTGAAAAACATTTCCATCTCTACAAAAGCAAAACCTTGTTTGTGGCATTTATTTGTCACAAGACATGAATATTGACAATCTGTACAAAATAGTACATTATAGTTCATACATGCATTAGATGTACAACTTTAATGTAATATATTGTATGAATAGCATTTAATTATAATTAACAGCGCAAGCTTTAATTGTATCCACGCCAATGATAGTGCATGTTTTGGCAAATACATATAATTTTCAAGGCTAGAACATATATAATGATGTGTTAATATCTATGCATGCTTATGTAATTGAGTAAACTAATTTATGTGGCTGACTATGTCAGCTAGAAGTAAATCAATGTTATTTATGGTAATAATATATTTTTATTTTATACTTCTATTTTGAAAATTATTTAATGTTTAAAAAAATACAATACATGTATACGTTAGTTTACTTTGGTTACATCTTGTAAATTATTAGAGCTTTTGCCGAGTCATAAAATGTAAAATACGGGTATCATTGCTGAAAGAACTGTGAAATGAATGAACCATATAAATGTACTTTATAATGAAACATTGTTTTTTATAACTGTTGAAAGTCTCGGTCAAATTGAGTCAATACAGATCGACACAGCATGTTACATATTTGTCTGATGTTTGCTGTCAGTTATCATCCTTGGAAGGTCAGTACCAGCTGGTGGTCACAGGTTTACTGCAACATTCAGTACTACGGATGTTGCAGGTTTCCTCCTACCATAAACTGACAAGCCAGTGATATAAGTGAAATAATATTGAATGGCAATTTAAACCACAAGTTTAAAATAAAATAAATTGTTTTGTGGATGTATCCGATCCAGCAAAACTCTTGACTGAACTCCTTGCAGTGGCATCCATGGATCTCCAACATTATAATTGCTTGTCTGACTTTAAAACCATGCTTGGAGCTGCAACGCGCACCCCCAAATATATAACTTTTGATTATCTAACAATCCTTTATCGATGCTCTCATATCTACTAAGAGACCACTGTAACCATTGCAGACTCTTGTAACCATTGCAGACTCTTGTAACCATTGCAGACTTGTAACAATCTCTTGTACATGGTGATCAGGCACTTGTGAGATCAGTGTTGTCTCATAGTTGATAAGAGAGCTTCAAGAAACGATACCCAACCTACGGCATACCAGACATTTGTCATGTTTGATAAATCATTGTTGTCTAATTATGCATTGTAATTGAATACATGCCTTAACATTTCTTGATAAACTGTAATAAATGACTTCATCAATCTTTTTAGAAAGTTTTACAAAGTTTCTGTCTACACTATTAAATTGTATTTGTCAAAGTCGCCTTTGTCAAACAAAACTTGATGTAGACGAGCCTCAAGATGTGTATAAATGTGCCAATTCCGAATGTGTTTTGCAATGAGAGTTTAACCATGTATTGTTATATTATACAATCCATAAAATGTGCATGATAATGAACTGTGTATTTCGACAACAAATGTTGGTAGGGATTGCCAACTGTTTATCAGAGTTCTGTACTACAAAACAATTCTTTGATATATTATTGGAACCGAATATTCAGCATTCTCATGATTAGAATTTACTTCAATCTATTCTGTCGAATCCTTCTATGGAAACTTGTGAATCTTACAAAAATTAGGATGTATGTACAGTGATTTCCACTTGAAACATTATTTCTAGTTACAGCTTAATTATAGATACATGTGTACAAGAGGGAGTTAGTTGTGTTATGGATGAAAAAGGACCAACCGATGTTTGCTTTTTGCAATATTTATCCTATCCTGCAGTTTATCTAAAACTGGAGCATTGAATGCTGTTATATTGAGGGCACTCTGTAATTGAAGGTTGTTATATTGAGGGCACACTGTAATATGTATATATATTGTACCAGTTCTTCTGTAAATTGAACATGTTCAGTAAACAGCTACAACAAATACAATACTTGCTAATGTTTAATAAAGTGTTTGTTATGAATCGCCCATTGAAATCCACAAGGTAATCATCCTCGATATCCAGACTACGAGTGCTCTTTTGTATGCTACGAGAGCTCCCTGGATCAGGGCTCTACATTAGTATGTGTAGTACAGGTAATAACCCCGGTGGCGATCAGGGCTCTACATTAGTATGTGTAGTACAGGTAATAACCCTGGTGGCAAGTTCATGAAGCAATAGTATACATATACCATGAAATATTGTCGCCCATGCGGACGAGTAACCGTCATCCAAGGACTAAAGCATTTCCGTATTCCAGACTACACGTTGCATTACACCTTCATGGAGAAAATAAATTGAAGACCCCGAAAGATTATAATTTTCCACAGCGAATAACGTTGTACAATAATTTTAGGATCATGGCCCCAAATCCACAGGGCTCAACAGTAAGAATTGTCCGCCTACTCGGGATGGTTATTATCCACAGGCTGACAAGTGAAATAGCCCAGATTAACAAGTCCTTTACCTACAGGGCAAGTCGTTTTATGTCCGACAGGTGCCTCAAAAAGATATTAACCCTCCCCATGCTGAAGGTAACTGGAGATACCCTAAAGAGCTGTGCACGTGTCTAATCCAACAGGGAGAGTTAATTTAATACAAATTTTACATCTACTTGACTCAATGACTATATTTGAAAAAAACAATCCATTAACAACATGACTTGTGTGTATTCTATTTAATACATAAGTTAGACACGTTTGTACATTTTTACAATATAGTGGATATGATCGCTGGTTTGATTACTGCAACATTTCCATGCTTCATACAGTCAATTCATCCTTCACAGTGGACAGGAAATATATTGTCAACAAGTTAAAATTTGAAAGGGATGTTTCAGACATGTGTTACGAAACTGTACGATGTGATCCTTTTCTGCCATCCTAAATATATCTGATATTTTTAATTTTAGAGGAGATCTAGGAAACACGTTTCACACATTGACTGACGAAGACTTAGAATTGGAGCATTTCCTATAGGCTGGAGCTGATGTAATACATTCATCAGATCTTTCATTCATCAGATCTTTGTAGCACTAGCTAGGCCATATCAGACCCAAATAGATCCAGCTGTACCGTGAACACGTGTTGATGCTAAATACAAAATAAATTTGCATTGATCCAATCAGATTCGACTCTACGTTGTACTGTTGACATCAATGTGGCACATCTTGACAGTTCCAAAAATGGAATTGCACCGATCCATGAATGAATGAATGTTTTATGTCGCAGCGGGAATATTTCGCCCATAGGTAACGAACCAAGCAGACGCAACAAAGAGCATCAGCATCGCATAGTCATTTCTCTTGACATTGGTTCTAAAAATATTTGGACCAATCCAAGCATACTAGATTCAGTGGATCATCAGTGTTGCACTGTCATTGCAGCGATAACGATAACGTCCTAAAAAATATCGCACCTCTCCCAAGAAGACGCAACAAGGCGGATCAGTATCAGACATCGAAGCGACACGTCTCAACAGCAGTTCTAAAAATATATCGCACTGATCCAAGCAGACGAATATGAGGATCGGCATCGCACTGTCGTCATTGTTGGAACAGGCCTTGACAGTTCTATAAAGTAATTGTGCGGGTCCAAGTGACTAAGAGGATCGGCATCGCACTTTCATTGTTGCAACAGGTCTTGATAGTTCAATGAAGTAATCGCACTGATCCAACCAGACACAACTCTGTGGATTAGCATTGCACTGCCGATGTGGCTTGCGCCAAAGTTGCTGTGACCTGCACCGATGTTGCTACAACCTGCGCCAAAGTTGCTGTGACCCGAGCCAATGTTGCTGCAACCTGCGCCAAAGTTGCTGTGACCTGCACCGATGTTGCTTCAACCTGCGCCGAAGTTGCTGTGACCTGAGCCAATGTTGCTGCGACCTGCACAGCCTCGGTTTCGCCCTCAGAGCAGCTGGTCCCAGTCGATCTGGCTGGAGAACACTTCCATGTACAGCCAGCGCTCGTAGTTGTGTTTGAATTCCTCGCTCAGCTCCACGTTCTCTCCAAGCACGCTTAGCGTGCACGTGTCCACGGGTTTGAAGTCCGGGTCTGCGCCGTTGGTGCCGTAGCGGCGGTTGTTGAAGCGGTCCACGCACGCTCTCAGCGCGCACTCCTCCGCCTGGAAGTCCCACGGTCGGGCATCCATGTCTGGAAACGGAGAAAGAGAAAAATTGCGTACTAAACATAACCCAAGGTTACGAAACCCTTTGAGTATTGATACGATTTCATGATCAATCTAACTTAACTTTCTGTGGATGATCTTACTGTTTCCAAAACTGCATATATCTATACCGGGTAGTGGATTTCTGCCGAGAATCTTACTGTTTCCAAAACTGCAGATATCTGCAGAAGATCTATAGTGGAATTCCGCAGAGGATTGTACTGTTTCCCAAACTGCGTATTTCTGCAGAAGATCTTACTATAGGGGATTTCTGCAGAGGATCGTACTGTTTCCAAAACTACAGATTTCCGCGGAAGATCTTACTATTTCCCAAACTACAGATTTTCGCAGAAGATCTTACTATTTCCTAAACTACAGATTTCTGCAGAAGATCTTACTATTTCCCAAACTACAGATTTCCGCGGAAGATCTTACCGTTTCCAAAACTGCAGACTTCCGCGGAAGATCTTACCGTTTCCGTACGCCCAGTCGTCTCCGAGTCGATGGCGGACCTTCTGGTAGATGGCAGACATGGTTTTCATGTTGCTCTTCCTCCACTGCCGGCCCAGGTACTTGGTCTGCATCTTCAGCAGCTTCAGGATGTACAGCTGCATCATGGCATGCTTCACCTTCAGCGCTCGCTTCAGTATCGGCGCTGACTTGAACACCACCAGCATCTGTGGACCACGCAGACAACGGGGACAGTGATTAACCCCCTCCCTGCTGCATTGGGCAAAAGTACTGCTCGTAAGGGCATCTCCGGTTGCCTTCAGCAGGGAGAGGGTTAAAGACGGACGTGGATATAGGTAAAGTGATTATCAGGCCCCGAGGTTATGAAAAGATTCTGAGTATGATTTATTGCCAGACAAATTGTGATTTCAGCGGGAAAACAAGCCCCAATTCACATCCAGTGCAAATAAATCCACTCTTGTACAAACAAGTTTCCAAGGATCTGCAGAAAATTGCCATACCTGTTGTGCTCAATTCAAAAGTTTTGAGAAGTGTGATTGAATGAGTAATAATTTTACACCGTGAAGCATGAAATCACACTAAAGATAGGTGCAACCATGGGGTCAGATACAGGATGTATTCAAACAGAATATTCTCACTCGGTGGTTCATACATAATCTTGATTTACAATACATTGTAAATTTTAGTGGTTCCAGTCACTGTGGGATGTGGTGATGAAAGGGTGGTGGTGCACCACTACTCACCATGGTCCGCGAATGCTTCCACTTGGTGAGCTTGTTCAGAATCCTCAGTAGGTTGATGCATGAGAAGAGATTCCTCCAGCAGAACGGCTGGCTGTCTCCGTTCTCCTGCAACATACAACAGCAGTTGTTAGGAATACGCTTTATCATTCTACTACAACACACACCAGCAGTTGTTAGGAATATTGTCAGTCTACTGTTCTCCTGCAACACATATAACAGCAGTTGTTAGGAATAAGGCCTATAATTCTCCTGCATTAATTACAGTAGTTGTTAGGAATACGGTTTATTGTTCTCCTACAACACATACAAGCAGTTGTTAGGAATACAGCCTATAGTTTTTCCTGCATTACTGCAGTTGTTAGGAATACAGTCTATCATTCTCCTGCAGTTGTTAGGAATATAGTCTACTACTCGATCTTCTGCATGACAACAATATTATTAGGAATTCAGACTACTGTTCTGCTGCAACACATAACAGCAATTGTTAAGAATACGGTCTATCGTTCTCCTGCATGACAGCAGTTGTTAGGAATACAGTATTTAATTTTCCTTCATGCGGGTAAAACAACATAGTGGCATTCCATTAACCTGCATAATATCAGTTAGGATGTACTTCCATCCTCACAAATTGACGTCCTAAATAGTGAGTGAGTGAGTGAGTGAGTGAATATGGAGTTTAACGTCGCTGCGGGAATCTTTCACCCATTTGCGACGATTCTAAATAGTAAGACAGAGGTTTATTATTATTAAAATGGTAGTTATAGGTTGTATTAACTCATGCTATGATGTAAGAACATAGGTTGTATTAACTCATGCTATGATGTAAGAACCTGACGCTTGTTCGAGACAATGATGATGAATGCTGATGATGATAACGACACAGAGTCAAAGCGGTGCCATGTGTACATGCGAACAAATTAGAATTTACAAAATCGGAATCACGATGGCACCAGGCATGTATAAAACAAAAACTGAATCGATGATAAAAATAAACCTACACTAGCAAGTCATTGTAGGCGATACAAACATAAAAATAATACACATGCTCATTGTGGTGGAGATCCACAATATTTAGTACCGAGTAGGCTACATGCATAAATATGGTTAGTCCCATTTGAACTACCGGTACGCAAGCTTAAACATTGTTAAATATACGTGTAAGTTAGGTCATGCGAGCCATTAAATATATATTTTTTTAAAACCTGATCAATATGACAGAACTAGAAAGAAAAGTGAACTACCGATAAGTATGTTTTCACCCAAAATTGCAAAATCGCCATGGCTTATCTCCTTTTGGTTACCGTGCAGTGAGTTAGTGAATATGGAGTTTAACGTCGCTGCAGGAATCTTTCACCATTTGTTTTTATCATTGTGGATGTGGACATATTGTGAGGACCGATACGTTACTTTCTTACATAATTGGTCACTTAAAGATTGTTTTACTGAATATCATGGCTCGTCAGTTTATGGATTGTCAGTTTATGGATTGTCAGTTTGTCAGTTTATGGATTGTCATGGATTGTCAGTTTATGGATTGTCAGTTTAGGGAAGGAGGAAACCTGCAACATCTACAGCGCTGAATGTTGCAGTAAAGCTACGAGCACCAAGCTGGTGTAACAGATCAAGGATAGTATTTGCATGATACAGACAGCCATTGGTCAGTACTGGTTGCTGAAGTTCGAATAGAAATCAAATACAAGAAGTAATATTTTCTAGCTAATAATTTAATATGTGGTTTTCAATATGTGTCATGTATTGGATATACAGCTGCATATACGGTAATACCACCGGAAATACACCAATACTCAGTCGTAACTCTGTTTGAAATATCAGACTTTCAAACAGCAAGAGATGAAGACCGTATACAAATAGTCCCACAATATCAGGACCAAGAAGTAAACATTCTATATGACCATGATCATAAATTTTACATAGCTTCCCTAAATATCACACCATTTCTATGATTAACAAATATTAATAAAATTAAATTCTCATATTTTTTAATTAATACTATAGAAATGTAAGCAAGTTTTCAGTAAAATGTCATTCCATATATATATATTAACATTAAACAACAGCAACAGAACACATTGTACAAGATGCAAAATAATATTTTTGTATTCTGAAAGAAAGTGCACAGTTGAAAACATGAAAAATAGTGGTGAGAAGAACCCATAATTTTGTTTTTATTAATAACCAATATGATATTGTTAATTGTAATACTAATATTATTATTGCGGCACGTGACAATGTCGGTTCCCCTGGACTGCATACATGTTGGAAGCAAGGAGTGAAGGAAGGAAGGAATTAGGGAGAGAAAGAAAGACGGAGGGAAGAATGCATGCTCACCTGTAAATCGTCTCCTGTAAACTACAAGGAGTGAAGCTCAACTTTAGTCAAAACATTCACATCCAAAACTAAAATAATCGGGGGGAGGGGTTGTTGATCATCCCAAGGAAAAAATAAACATCCATAACAAGCTGAAATTAATATTCGTCTCCATAAAATATATATATATATTTTTTATCTAAAATAATAAAAATCGGTAAACGAATGTTTCATGATCTTTTACATTTGTGCCTTTAGATATTTCTGGGAAGTAACATTTTTCTAGGCTTTGTGAATATTCATTTCTACTATTCCTAGACAATATATGATTTTGTGCCTTAAAACACCTCAAAATATTTTACTGGACATGCCATTTTCATGTTTGGTTGATAAAATATCATCAAAATAAAGAACTATGAGAAAATTTGTTCAGAATTTCTAATTGCGACTTGATAATTTCAATTTAAAAATACCCCAACATCAAAATCTAATGGATGGACAGTCCTAAAAATTATTCCGGCTTATTAATATTATTATTTTTTTTATCACTTTGGTGAAACTCACATGCATATGATCTGACAAATATGTGTGTCATGCTTCGAGTAATTTTTTATACATTGAAAAAGGTGTGGTAAAAATGGCCACTTCCGAACATTCGACTGTACATATTGATGCGGTTAGGACGTGGTGTTATTTTCTTTGACTACATCGACTACACGTGCAGTTTGTAAGACTCCGATGGACTCGCAAGGCAATAACATGATAAACACTTCTCTCAGCTTTGATTTGATGAAGTAATGCTTTATGCAGGAGTGGTAATATTCCACCCATATATTTGGAATATCATAATCGTTGCCCATGACTAATTCACAATAAAACATTTCCATTCGACTAACAATACTCCAGGGGGCGCTATGCTGTGATGTGAACAAGCTGGAGGAAGTAAAAGTGAACGCAAGAAGGGAATATTGAGAGCTAAAAGCGGTAACTAAAAACTCGTAAATAATGATTTGTGTACAGAAGTGCAAGTTTGGCGGTTAGTTCCGCGGAGTCGCGGAATACTCACAATGTTCTCCGCGGTCAGTTCCGGCTGATCTCCGATGACGCAGTTTGGGAAATCCAGACCGGGAATACTGAAATGTATTTTATTTAAAAAAAATCAACGCAACCTATACTGTCTTTGAGAAGCCTCCAGTATTTCAATATTGCTAGAAAACACATCCAACACTACAAAATACTGCTTTTAAAATCTGGGTGATGAAACCTTTTTCGAATACAAACTCATGTTCAACTCAAGGTTTTGTTCACAAATCTCCGTATATAATTTGAGCTTGAGCATGAAATCGTACTCAAAAGGTTTCGTAATCTTGGGGCCCAGGTGTATTACCTGTTTTTGGCACTGACGTACGACAGTATATTCTGGTTGAAGAACTTGAGCACCAGCGGTATACAGTTGGCAAACACTAAATGTTGACTCATGAACTCAAACTGAAATGTAATATACAGATCAATGGAGATTAATGTCAATCTATGTATCAATTTGATTTTTATCATTCAATATTTTATACATAGAATGTTTTTTTTTGTTGTTGTTTTGTTATGGGGATGGGGGGAGAATGAATAATTAAAGCTTTACATTGCAGCGGGAATATTTCATCCATATGTGACAATTTTGGGACAACCTGTATTCAACATTCGTAGGTTTAGAGCCACTTTCACGGCTTGTTAGTTTACAGCAGGAGAAGGAAACCCGCAACATCCATAGCATAGCGCTGAATGTTGCAGTAAACCTGCGAGCACCAGCTGGTACTGACAGACCAAGGATGATAACTGCATTGCTACGGTAGAGACAGTGTATAGCTCGTGGCGAAATACAGAAGTGCCGACAGGAGATTGTTCCTGAGAAGAGCAACTGTCTGCTGGCATGTACGTACCTGATACACATGGTTCAGCTTGAAGTGTTTGAGTAGCAACAGCAGCAGCCCGGAAATAGCTTTGACCAGGATCTCCTTGTGGCGGTTCACGTCGATGCCCAACTTCATCGACTGAAGCACGGTGGTGCTGTAACATGGCGGTCAGTGTCTACGTTAACCCTCTCCCTGCTGGATCAGGCACAGACACTGCTCTATAGGGCATGTCTGGTTGTCTCCTCCACCATGGAGAGAGTTAAGCAACTGGTAGACTACATTATACTTTAAATTTACATTATTTATTCTTAGAGCCGTTTTTGAAAGACTATTTCACTTAACCCTCTCCCTGCTGAAGGCGACTTAAGTTGCCCAATCACATGCAGAAATAGAACACTTTGATTTTATTCAGCAAGGAGAAGGTTAAATGTTGCTTGTCAGGTGTTTTTATAAAAAGTTTAATTAAATATATATATTTTTTTAAATTGGTGTTTCAAGTTGCTTTCATTTTTCTTTCACTGATATCGCTACATGTCAGTTTAGGGCATAAACCTGCAACATTAGAAAGATAATTTTCGCGGACATTGATGCTGGGTCCCAAGGGTAGACCTTTGGCTCTGAAGTAAAACGATTTCCAACCGTGCCATAACCTGCTCCTAGAACAGTTAAAGATCTGGCTACTTACGGCATCTCTTCGGGCAATACGTCCGCCAAGATGTTGATCGATTCAGTCTTGGCCTTGGATGTGGGAGCAGCTGCCAACAACAACTTCAACAATGCGATCTAAAAATACAAAAGTAAAATGTCCTGAATTCGAAATTATTATCATTTTGTTCTCCAACTTTTATTTTGAGTTGTGGATTAGAGGTGATTAGAAATTCTTTCTTCCCCCCCCCCCCAACTTTTCAATATTATTCTGCACAATGTAGCCTGTCATTTTAACATCAGTCACAAACCTACAACACCTGTAATGTGTCGTATTGCAGTAAGCCTGGTCGTGAGATTACGAAACCCTTTTGAGTACGATTTTATGCAAAACTAGTTTTGTTCATAAAGCTCATAGTATAATTTTTCTTGATTTTCTGTTCAAATATATAATACTTACCATGTATTGAGGGAGATTTGGCAACATAGCTTGATACAGGACTTCAGAAGCACATGATGGAATATCACACTCGGGCTGAAAGAACAAGGTATAGATTTGCAAGGAATTTAGTCCGGACGCGGTGTATAGACCCAGTGTTTTAAATTACCGCTGACCCGGACATTTCTCCCACTAAAGGTATCCTATGGGTCAGTAGAAATTCATGTTTTTTGTAAACCTTTGTTTCCAGCGGTAATTTAGAAATAGACCACAAGTCTGGGTCTGGGGAATAGATCTCACACGCAAAAATGTCAGATTTTTGGGTGGAGCTTATTGCAAAGTCGAGTAATGAAGACAGTCCTACCTTTGATAAAGGATTTTTCGCGATTTCTTCCTCACGTTTGATTTGGAGCTCGGATAGGGATATATACAAATGCTGGAAATAAATGACAAAAATAAAATCATTGGTCAGAAAAGTATCGTGCGGTTGAAAGATTTAAATAGTTGAAAGAAAATACTGTCTAATGAGACCAATCAAAATCCATGTTACAATGTCAGAACTTCCATGGACAATATTATTGATGAGTGCAAGTGTTCCTTGGACAAGTTGAGTTGACATTTTGTGGGTATTTAAAAATAAATATAAAATTTAAATTGAGATTTAGTCGCTTTCAAGATTCTTTCACTTATTCTGTGCGTTTTGTGGCAAGTGAGTGAATATGGAGTTTAACGTCGCTGCGGGAATCTTTCACCCATTTGCGACGATGCATTTTGTGGACTACAACACATACAGTATGAACACACAAAGAGTACAGTGGCCTGGCACCTGCTTGAGGACTTTGACTCCCTCGTGTATGGGCTGTGGTAGCCCGGCCAGGGAGTTGTGGTCGTTCTTCACCTGGAAGCCGACAAACTTCCCCCGCGTGTGCTCCAGGAACTGCTCCAGATCCTTCATCCTGGAGACGAAGAACGCCCAGTAAAATTCACAGTTAACCCTCTCCATGCTGAAGGCAACCTGAGATGCCCTAAAGAGCAGTGACTGTACAAAAGCAGCAGGGAGAGGGTTAATAATGAACGAATGAATGACTGGATTAATGTTTTACGTCGCAGCGTAAATAACCAGTTAATAACCAGCATAGCGAATGTTAACAAAATATGTCTGTCTCCGGACAGATTTACTGAAAGACTGGGATTTTGTGTGTGTTATTGCTGGTCTTTTGGGCGGTGAGGTTTTCTGATCAGCATTATAACATTATTATGGGATAAGCATTTTTTATTATTTAAAACAAAATTTAATTTAATTGGCAGACACTAGGCATGACCAATACATGAATACCAAATAAATAGATTATTTTTTATACACAGACGGTCAAAGTCAAATTCACCCCGCTCACCTGACTTTAGGTTTCCACGGTAACGCCCTCTGTTGGACAGTTGGGGTCGAAGGTCGCGGCGGTGTGGTGGGCAGGTCTTCGTCGCTGCCGTTCTTGACGGGTCCGATCTCCCTCATGAAGTCGTCGTCGCGCTCTGCCCCGTTCTCGAAGGGGTCGTCGAGGCTACTCTGTTTGACCAAACTCTAACATTTGTAGCGTAGCATGTCGACAAGGGCACGGCACGGAGAGAAGCAGACATTGCAGACAGGAGAGAGAAGAGAGAGAGAGAGAAGACAGGTTAGAAAGCAGCAAAGACTAGTACTAGTAGTTAATTTGATTGAATTAGTGATTTACGCCACAGCGGGAATATTTAACTCATACGCGACAGGCCTACAAGTATGAAAATAAAATAAATAAAAAATGGCGGCAAACCTAGCAGTTAAAAAATGGCAGGAAACTTTCATCCTACCATACCTACTAGTTACAAATTTTTAAAAATTAAAAAAATGGCGGAAAACATAATACCGGGTAGTAAGAATTATTTTTTGGGATGTTTCTCACGGCAGACAATCCATTTATTATTATTTTAGGGGGGATACAATTATCTACTGGTAAGTTGGGAATAATGAATCCTTTTTATCGTTCAATCTCTAAAACATTTACAAAACATCATAAATATGAATGTCAAGTTTGCCAAATGTATGATAATTATCATTTCAAACATAATCATAATAAATTCGGAACATTTCCTTGAATAATTAAAATATTACGACATAAAATACTATTATCAATATAAATATGAACAAACACGGATAACATGACAATACAAATGGTTAACCAGAATTTTGAAATCAATATTATAAGACTGTCTCAATTATATTTCAAATTTACAAAACATCATCAAATTGAGATATATTTTCATCAAAATATAATATTAATTTATGCCGATTACACAAAGTCAGGAAGAACACGTCTAAGTCTAGGTGAGTGAGTGGAGTGTTTTCAATGACAACATTTTTGTGGCTGAATAGGATGTGACAGTGTTGGATTTTAGGACATGCAAAAAAATTGGATAAAGAAAAAAACAACACCGACTGATAAGCACTTGTATCAACATTTAGCCAACTTTTATTTTTGTTAGTGGAATTCGCACAATCTGGACTAAAAAACATCTCTGCTCCCTCATAATGGTGATTAACCCCTCTTAAATTATTGTACCATTGACAGTACATCAATAGGTATGGGCCAAAACAACAGACATACAGAACGTATTCGAAACCACGTTCTTGAGTCGTTCTCGAGTTACCCGAGAAAGTGTTCTCGTGTTCTCGGTTTCAAACGCTGAACTGAAGTGTGTGCCGAGTGTGTTCTCGTCCGATCCTGCACCAACCCTCCAAAAAGTGGGGAGTGAAAATTTCGTTCGCGAACACTCGTTTTCGATGTTCGAAACTCTGTTCTGAGAACGGGGTTACGCCCACAGACATGGCAGCAGACAGCTGTGATTTCAGCAGGAAAATAACCCTGTGTTCTGGGGGTTGCAGACCCTAAGTCATCTAAATCCACCAATTTATTTGTCCTGAGGTCGATTTATTTGCAGTGGACGTCACTGCAAATAAGTCAGCCTTGGGCCGAATAAATCAGCAGTTCCGCATATCCGTGGATCTGCAGAAAATTGACAGGTTTGGACATAGGTGGGGTGGGCTCACCAGTGATACAAAATTACAAGTGTCTGCGAGTTGGATAGACAGATAGAGATGGATAGCGATAGAGAGATGGAAAGAGGAGATGGACAGATGGTATGAGGGATGGACAGAGTGCATACAAACAAAGACATGCACTGGAAGGGTTAAGAAAGTACAGAAAGCAGTGCAAACATTCAAAGTTAAATAATCATGGATCAAACTTTAAACATGATGATATTTATAACATTTTAATATCACAAAATGTGTTATATATTACTGTTCAGTGCATGCTAGTTATTCATGAAACACATACAAATAAATAAATAAATGTCTTTAAAAAAAAAAAAAAAGTACTATTAGTTACCAGCACGATTCCGGGTCATACAGGAGTTACAAGCTGACATTTCTGGTATACCACAAGCTTGTAAAAACGTGTATGCCCCGGACATCATGCAGGCAACACATTTATCCAAAATCGTACTACTATTACACTTTAAAGAAATTGGATTTGATAATATATGCATGTTGAATGTCCTTCTAATATACGGGTTGAGGGCGGCTGCAGAGCTTTCACAACTTTTATCTATGGCGAAACCGTGGAGTACGACTTTTTACAAGACACTTCTTTAACCAATCAAATCGCTAGAATTATCGTATATTCTTTTAATAATTACTCTTTAACTACAAGAAAATTGTGGTACACAACATATAATATAATGCATTAATTCATTAAATCAAGTAATATATATACAAATATGAGTGAGTGATTATGGACTTTAACCTCGCTGCAGGAATCTTTCATCCATTTGCGACGAACAAAAATATGAGGAATACTATGAGTTTTTCCTTGTTTGTATTTGGCCTAGAGCAAAAAAAAATAAAATATATATATTATATATCATCTAACTTCGGAAATCTTACGAGTGCCTTGTTGTCAGGTAAACAAAAAGTGCACAGTGAGAGAGATTAACACATTACATCCCAAAAGGTGAAGAAACCACAGACAACGTGACAGTGAAAGTGTCAACACTACATAAAACCAAACAACTACACCAGCCAATTCATTTTTGTACCAAAATATTCAACGTGGTTTCATTCAGTGACAACAATTTAAATTCTATGTCCTCTCTATGCAAGAAATTAATATTTACATCAATTTTGACCTAGAGATAAGCTTGTTATGTGTACAGTATATAAAATAGTAAATTACAGAAAATATTGTGATGTCCACTACACTTCCGGTCTGAAACATGGACAGCATCGTAATTAGATCTTTGAACAAACCTAGCAATCACAGGAACGCACGTTAACCCTCTCCCTGCTGGAATAGGCAGTCACTGCTCTTTTGGGCAGTTCTGGTTGCCTTCAGCATGGAGAGGGTTAATGCAGGATGTAAAACACAACCTATTTTAAATATCTATCGTAAAATTTGATAAAAATTACTATTTATTGCAATATAAATAAACAAAGTGGATTTGAACCTAGGGCATTTGGCTTTGAAGTTCAACGTTCTATGATTGCGCTACCACCTACTCTTGAAGCCCAAGGTCTATGTGAGTGATTATGGAGCTTAAAGGCATACTATCACAGGTTTCTTTACATATTTCATGGTCAAACATATTTTTACATGAACATGTTTCTACATTTGAGTTATGCCCCTTAGTCTATTGGACTATAGAAAATTGAGATTTTAAAGTACATCGCCAACTGATTACTATTCGGGATTAAACTGCAATGGAATATTACCTATCCTACAACAGTGAAAATATATTTGGAGGTACAAAAGCAATTATATGTATGCTAAGTGCATGTACTTTGTGTTTTTAACTCCAATTTGGTCCAAAAGGACAACTTAATCTGTGATTGTATGCCTTTAACATTGTTGCAGGAATCTGAGGATTGTGGAGGAAATTTTTGATTTTTTTAAAAACAAAATGTTACATGTACTATGACGTAGAATTACTGGGTGCGCCAAAAACTGCTGACTTCATACGGACCACATTGAAGTTTGAAAAGGATCTGGCTGAGAAAGCTATACATTCAGCAGGTAGAAGATGAAAACACATAGGAAGAGACAGATAGCCATTTTAACCAAAACCAAATCTTAATACTCCAATTTACACGCGTCTTCTTAACGCTCTCCCTGCTGGACAGGCACAGCTCTTAAAGGCATCTCCAGTTGCCTGCAGCAGGGAGAGGGTTAAAAGAGAAGAATTATGACAATTAACCTTTTGTCTGTGGGATCATTAAAACAACTTTTCTGAGTACGATTCCATGCTCAATTCAGAGATTTGTTAATAAAAAATCATGTAAATTTTCAGCTTGAGCGTGAAATCGTACTCGGAAAGTTTCGTAATCTCAGGACCTGTGGTCCCACTCCAGCAGAAATGAGGTTAATTAATTAATTAATGTTTAACCCTTTTATTTCAGTGCAGCCATGGAGAAAGTCAATATTCTGATGTCTTGGAAGCAAAATACGAAATCTCAGATGGAGTAGAAAGATCTGACCCCAATTTCTCGAAACAAACATGAGTTTGAGATTTCGCTCGGCTGAAACTTGGACTCAGTGCGACATAACTTTAGCAGAATCTCAGCTGGGTTTGAGTCAATGGGAGAAATTTCAGCTGAGCAAAAACTCAAACCCAAGTTTGTTTCGAGACATTGGGGCTTGGTTTTGATCTCGAGCGAGATGAGGTATGGAGTTATCGTCACCACGTCTCGGATACATACCCGTTTTCCCCCTCGCGGTCCTCGCCGTGGGACCTGCTGGTCGATGAGATCGGCTGCGGAGGCGGGTGGGGATGACGCTCGCATGTTCTTACAGACCTCGTACGTGTCCTCGGGGAGTGACGGCAGACCGTGCGTCTCTCGGACCTCATTCTTGGCGTCCTGGAGACCTCGAAGACCTCCTAGTGACACCTGCGAAGGAAAGCTGACATTTGAATTTACGCGAGGGACACATGCAAACTAATAATATTACCAAAGTCCATAGAAATTCAAATTCAAACACTTCCTATTCTCACAATTCCTAAACTCTCACAATTCTGAAATAAATCTTGTCTTGTCTTGCCGTAGTAAATTATTGTTTTAAGTCAAAGTGAGAATTGTTCACCCAAACGTGATGATGTCTTGTCGAAAACAAAATAAAATCTTTCTTTAATCATAGAACAACTCTTCCTGGTATTGGGGTTTAAAGTCGCTTTCTAGAATCTTTCACTAATATCACGACTTGTCAGTTTAGGGCAGGAGGAAACC
>JAVCKZ010049537.1:0-33710 GCA_034780755.1 Lepetodrilus elevatus
TCATAGTATGAATGCAATGTTTTGGGGTCACGTGGACCAATCAGATTGCCGGATTCACTGGATATTTATTTATTTAATTATAACAAAAATCATCATATTCTGGGCCCGAAAACCCAGGCTAAATGTCAATGTAAAGTTGTTGCCCCAAAGTTAAATAATCAACTCATTACTATGCATCGATATATTTAATTGTAACAAAATCATAATATTATTGGATCCAGAAAACCCAGGCTAAATGTCGATGTAAAGTTGTTGCCTGGAAAGCACTAGTTCTATACATCTATTGTAAGAATGTGGTCGTACCTCATGTCACTGTTCATGTAGATATCAAGCGTATCTTCCAGGGCGTTCAGCTCCAGTCGACCCTGCAACATACAACCACACACGTCCAGTATAGATACACCATTATTAGGCCACAATTACCGGTAGTTGATTACCTGGTTTAACAGACTTTTCATTGAGATACTACACACAGTTACCTGTAGCGCTCCGTTACTGTTGAAGCCGTCACAGCAGTGTATGATCCTGGATATCTCCTCACACACGGACTCGGCGATCTTGGTCATCACGCGCACCACGAACACCGGGGAGATGTTGAACACCTGCACGTGAATAGACAGAATAGTGAACGTAAGCTTGTTTGTTTTTAAATTGGGGTTTAGAGCCGCTTTCAAGATTCTTTCACTTATTTTAAGGCAGGAGGAAACCTGCAACATCTGTAGCGCTGAATGTTGCAGTAAAACCTGCAAACACCGGCTGGTACTGACAGACCAAGGATGATATCTGCTTTACCACTCTACAGAAAGCAAATCATATAAAATCTTCCTACTGATTATCATTATAATTGTGCCACATAGTTCTAACCACATTCACCAGTAGCAGGCACCCAGTCACTGACCTCAGCGTGGACCTCGATCATGCTCATCAGGACCTCCTTCAAGTAGGACCTCACGCCTGTCGGCCTCTTCCAGTGTTTCCAGTCGAAGCCTCCTCGGTACATGTTTGGCTCCATCGCCCCGACGATAGGGTCCGACTTCTGCTCTATGTAGGCGTCAAACAACTTCTTGTCCAGCTCGTGGTACGTCTCCTGAGCTGCCTGAAACAAAGAATTTAAAGTCCGACATTACAAACCATTCAAAATATATGTTTGATTAATAAAATAAAAATATTAGGAGCATTCAACAAAGAAAGAAATTTATATATTTGTAATATCTTGACATTATTATGTACTATCTCTACATTACTTTGCAATATCTTGACATTACTTCACATTACCTTGGAGGCTTTCTCCATCTCCACGTAGCCGTGTTTGTTGAGGTTCTCAGTGATACGGGGGATGACTCTCTCGCGCGTGTGGATGCAGTTACTCAGCATGATCATCAGTCTCTTGTCCTGAAAGGCAGAAATTGTCCTTAAAGAATGTGCAGAAAAGAAGACATCAGTCTCACTGCGACTACAGACAAGCTTTTGATGAGGTACCGTATATCATAATCTTTCTTTTTTTAATTGGGGTTTAGAGTTTCGAGATATCAGAATAATACATGTGTTTCCACAAGTATTATTCTGATATCTAGAAACTCTAAACACCAATTTAAAAAAAACAAACTCTGTGTTTCCAATAATCCGACTGACCCCCATTAAAAATGTACTATACTTAATATATTTTGAGAATTAAAATAATAAATGTTATAATGCTGATACTCAATCCTTGTCTTTTGATAATTTGACTTTTGATAAGTGGTTGCAACAAGTCTAAACTTACCAGTGAAGGGATAGGATCCTCAAAGTGATCAAAGTCTTGGCCCCACGGAACCTTGGTCTGACTGAAACAAAATTAAATCTTCAATCATTTCAAGCACTCCATTGTCGAGAGTAGTGGAAATAAACTAAGATCATAAATAAGATGGTAAAGATTATAAAAATGTCCCAACTGTCGTTGTCCTACCTGTTTCTGTCCATCCTGTGAAGGGGAGGACTGAAGGCGAGCTGTTCCATGCACTGGGAGAAAGCCTGAAGCAACTGAGTGCACAGAGCTGTGGCCTCCTTCTGGATAGGACGCTGACTGAATATCTACAACAGTCACACAATCACTGCTGAAATAGTCGCAAGTTTAACACTCTCCATGCTGAAGGCAACCATAGATGCTCTAAAGAGCAGTGACTGTGCCTAATCCAGCATGGAGATGGGAAGCGACAGATAATTTTGTTGCATTTGTAGTTCTGTCATTTCATGATACATTATTAAAGTTAAATTTAATATTAAATTATATCTTAAAATGTAATGTAATTTATTGCAATTTAGTATAACATTTTAATGTAATGTAATGTAAAACAAAATAAAAATAAATGTAAGATAATTGAATGTCTTAACCCTGAGGCAATCGGAAATGTCCTAAAGGGCTGTGCCAAATACAGCAGTGAGAGGGTTAATTGACCTTGACCTACCTCTGGTTCTCCGGGTTTATTGAGGACAACCACTTCATGTAGATGTTGAACAGCCTCACTCACTATGTTCTCAAACAGTGCAGGCTGCAGAAGAAAAAGTCACCATCTTTATAATAAATATCCTAATTTGGATGATTTTTAAATGTAGAAAAGTCACCATCTTTATACCGATAATAAATATCCTAATTTGGATGATTTCTAAATTTAGACTTATATTTATATTTTTTACTTGTGCAGTTCTAATTTAGGGTTGTTTGTAAAAAATAAAAATAAAATTAAAATAATAAAATAAACCACAGAAATTAGTTGATTGCCTAATAGTATCCATTTCACAACATTATCGGTTCCGCCATATCAACAGATCATGTCACCTGCATTGTCAACATGAACGTACTTACCAACTGAGTGGTTCCTCCATAGTCATCGTCTGTATCAACAACCCACATTTCTTTGGTATGCAATGACTTCACATCTGAAGACAAACATTCAACGAAAATATTCAGTATCAGAACTAACAAAGCTATTTATTGTAAAGAATTCTTTGACTTAGAGAGTTGATCCACTTTCAAGACTGCAATAGTTTCTTAGTGGATATGAGAGAAATGTGGTGGGATACTAAGGACAGCGGCTACAATCTAATGACGTACCTGAGATGGCGTGTTTGAGCAAGGTGAACATGCAGTTGGTTCGAAGGTCAAAGGCCAGTTCCTGCAGTAGGTTCATGGAGTTGCCCATTGTGTCCAGGTTGGTCAGCTGAGAGGCGCACATCCTGAAACAATAATAATAATAATAATATAATTTATACATAGCACTGAGGTCCAGCTAGGCTTAACATTATACTTGTCTAGGGAGCAGTTCACCAATACGAGACAATTTAATGATATTCAAGAAAATACAATTGCAAAACTTGAACAGCAGACAGAGAGCTACATACCTGATCTGTCGGACACAGTGAGGTAACCAGGCCCCGGGGACCCCCAGCACACTGATGGACCATACCCCGTACCTCTCCCTGTCAGTCTTGCCGATGTTCTCCAGGGACCCAGGCAGGAACGCTGCCCGCACCAGGTTAGCGAACAGACTGACGATCTCTGCGATCATTTGCTGAGGGAGGGAAAACAATGGTACATGTAGGGATCAAAATTAACACTAGCCCGCTAGCCTGGGCCATTTCTCCCAATGCTAAAGGTAGTAGAAATTCATAATATTTGATATTTGTATCACTATTCGGGCTAGTAAGTTTTAAAGTTAGTTTCTATTGCAGTAACACGATATGAATTTGTTTTAGAAAATTGCTTTAATTAATGTCATGGAGTTTTCCATATAATGTAATTTTAAATTCTGAGCTTACAGTTTTCTAATAACAAAATTATTAGAAATATAAATATCAGTGAAAGAAATTAACAACAGTAGGTAAGTAAATGAACACTACCGGTAATACATTTCCTCTTCAAATAAATGTTTCAATTTAAATTCCATTTTCAGACAAAATGACAGAAGCAATTCTTTTTCAAATACCTTTAGTTTTGAATGCTTGCTGGTGTCTATCTTGAATCCTCTGTCAGAGCTCTGTAACAACAATATAGCATTACACAAATTCCTAAACATTATTACCCAGACATTTTACTATTTTTACATGAACAACTGCAGACTGTAGCAGTCAATTTCTCATTTCAGATTCGTAATCATCCAAACTATCTTCATACAGATGCTGTGGAATATAAAAATCTTGCTGGATCATTAAAGCGACACACCTCCAATTTGAGATTGAAATCCCCGGTGAAATAGAGCTGGCCAAGCTTCCACAAGTCAGTAAAGTTGTCCATCATGATGTCTGTGAGGTCCTCAATGTACAGCACCTTCTGAGGAGTGTCGTACTTATCCCCTGCAATGTACACACAAAATGTAACTTATAATCATATTAACTTTATTTTATTTATTTTATTTATTTTATTATTTATTTTATTTATTTTATTTATTTTATTTATTTTATTTATTTTATTTATTTATTTTATTAAATTATTTTACCAATATTTATTTTATTTTATTTTATAATATTTTATTTTGGTTCTAATGAGAGTTTTGAGTCACTTTCAAGATTATTCTTATTACTGCTTGCAATTTTACAGCAGAAGGAATAGAAGTATGTAACCCCTGTAACAGATAGCATTGCAGTAAACCTGTGGGTATTAGCTGGTCTACTGAGTGACCAAGGACGATAGCTTCACTACAACAGTACATTGTAATAAGACTGGCAATGATGGTAGACTTAGTCACTAAATCAATCAGGAAACTGGTCTCACTATTACAAACTTAGTCAATATATTGATCCTGATGACAAGCAATCTACACAAGTCATGTATTTACACAATATCCAGCTGTTTTCATTCTTCAAAATAGATTTTGTATTAAAAAATCTATTTCTCTGTACAATTTACAGGTACCTAGTGTACATAATACTGTGTTTGCATTTTATAGGAGTAAAGTACTGTACTCTTATACATGTTATAAGAAAAGCAGAAATATAGTAGGAAATAGACAGGGAGATAGATAGATATTTTGAAAGTGGCTCTAAACCCCAATTTAATAAATAATAAACACTTGTATTGTGAAGTGCACCAACCACTGTTTAAGTTGGTTGTCTAGACAGGTTTACCCCTCTCCCTGCTGAATTACACACAGGCACTGCTCTGTAGGCCATCTCCGGTTGACTACAGCATGAAGAGAGTTAACAGTGCCATTTGTGGAAAGCAGGGAATTAGATAATGGCTATATTAACAATACTACCCAACATAATGTAGTACCGGTATTCCATATTATTCGGCAAGAATTTGATAATTAAAATTATTCGAATAATATTCATAACACTAAAACAGGCTATAAATATTGTGTATAAAAGCATTTCAAAATACAACAATAAATATTATCGGATCTGGAATTTCCAGATTTCTAAATTTCCGGGTAATTAATTTACATTTCCGCAATAACACACATCAATATCGTGAGTCCGTACTAAATCCAAACATGCTGCAGTGGCGCCCTCCTAGGTGATTGGTCAGAGACAGCTCATTGTTGTAAGTGTTAGTGGCCACGTCTTAGCAATCATGGCCGTCCCCTGAGTGGGGAGACAACTCATTGTGTCTTGACCAAAGGTCAACCAGCATTGACCCAACACGGAATGTAATTCATTAAGTTAATACACAAATCAAATTAATGGTCGTTAATAAATTACTATCCCTGAAAGCAGATTTAGGATATGAAACATCTGTGTATTTTTATTACGTTTTTATTGCCGAGAAATAATTATTCTCTGTCTAAAAAGAATCCCAAATTGTTATCTTTGATATGAATAACTGATTTTTAAACTACGTAGTTTGTAAAAATAAATTCTAACTGTATTTTCAATTCATAGAATATTATTTGTTACTTGGTGACCCATAATTGTCAGATATGAAAACCATATCACACCAGGCAGTTTCAATCTATCCATATTTTATGAGCAACAGATATAAAATGTTGCCACCCACAGGTTTTAATCAGTGCAAAGAGACGACATACTGGTTTTGTTCTCCTAGAATGAGTGGTTTAACCCACTGTTTTAAAAAATGGCATTGTTAAATAGTGAATATTATCCTGAAGTTTGAAATTGTTTAGTAATGGGAAGTAAATAAAACTGAAATGTTTTGAAATCTATCCTGCTGGCCTGTGTTGCGTGATTGATAGACACAGGGTGGTAGTCTGCAATCTAAGATGTGTGACGGCAAATCTCCAGGATAACTGTCAAACTGGAAATACAAAAATCTTCAAAACAATCACTGTAAAATTAAAATATGAAATCCAAAATACTAAAGTACTGCATGCACGCACATCAGGTGAATTAATATGGACATCGAGTGTAGATCATAGTATGTAAAGTACACACCAGGCTATGGAACAATCTCCCACTAAATATCTGTGAAATAGAAAAACGTTGCATTATCAACACTGATCACGAAAAAGCTAAAAAATATTTCTTTAACAGGGGTAGAAATAAATGTAAATTTCCAGATAGCCATGAGGGCACTCTATTCCAGCCACTTTCCATCTTATGTACAGCAATTAGGAATTGAAGATGCTCCCAAAAACTTATAAAGTTTTCAATTTATATAATCTGGATTCTCAAAACTTCGTAAGTCCTAAGAAGTACGAAGAATTTGCCTAACTGGTTTCTGCCAATAAATGTCAATTTTAAATATATCTTTTCTGACCAAGAAATCTTAAGTTTTGAAGTTTCGAGAATATAGGCCCAGGTACCGTAATTAAAATGAATGGCAATATCAATATGTACGTTAACTGAGCGTGTTTTATTTCAGAAGATTGCCGCATGGCAGCACGGTCAAGATGACGTACACAGTGACGCCTCCGTTGAGACAACGACCAGCGACAGCGGCAGAGGTGGCAGTGACGAAGACGTCTGTAGTCACAGCGGAGTCTCCGCGTCACAGATCGGTGAGTCACAGTCTCCAGTCTCCACACCGTCTTCTTGTTGAGTCTCAGTGGGAGGATAACTCTCCATTGGTTAAATGTTACAGTAAAACTCATGAACCAAGCCTGATACTGTTGAACCTGATTGTGTCTCAATTGTGTTTTCCTGTCTCCATTCTGGAACAGATACTGGGTTCTCTGGTGGGATGGAGACATTTGAAAACATAGATTTTGAAAATTATTTTATTTATTATATATTTCTCAACACCAAACTATTCTTTTTGAGTCAATAATTATTACAGTATTTCTAGTTATCCAGCAAATTATCAAAATAATGGGTGCTTTCAACACTTCATGTCATCATTGATGGGGGAAAGATTCCTGTAACAACGCTAAACTCCATGGTAATCACTTACCCACTCAGTATGTCCTTCCCAAGTTTCATACATCGTCCAGCTCTTCGATTGAATGCTTTAAGATGAAAATGTTATTTCTCAAGATATAAATTGCTATGTGTTCACAGAATATTTATTAAAAAAAAGGAAAATATCAAACCGCCCAATGGTACTTTTTATTCTGCATACAATACCTGTGTTAAAATTGCAGTTAAATCCAGGTTTATCTATATCTACAGACAATTGTTTGGTTAGAACAATAGCAATGCTTTACAGAGCTGTCCAACAATTGATGACATCCCCCACTGACAAATACTACTACTCAACCAGACATTACAACCTGTTGTTTAACACCGCTTTAAAACATTTAAACAAAATGACGTTCCTTGTGGAGAATCAGACCCCGAAACAAACTACCACTGTCTGTTTCTATTAACTCGAACCTGGCAAACATTTCCCCCAGGGGTAGCTCCAGCATTGCTAAAATCTCAAATGAGAGTCTCACATTTTGCGGGTGTGAAACTGAAGGGACCTTCTTACTTGCTCTGAAATTGATGCAAGTTCACGACATTGCCAGGTCTACTGTCTACGACCAATGATATTCCTCACTGGGCAATCTTGGCATTCTGTACCCTGTTGCATGGAGACTTGTGTTTGGCTACACTCGGGCTCTCCGAGGGGCAGGAATTCTTCTCTCCTGTCCCCTCGGGTCCGCGTCTGTCCCTGGGGGTTGACATGTCTCTGTGGGTCCACGTGTGGGGCAGAGGGACATGCGAGGGACAGAGGAACATGCGGGGAGACCTGGGGAATACAAACAAAGCTGAACGATGATTTTATTGATCAGCTAGGAGAAGCTAGAAAAATGTGATTAGGGTTGTAGGAGCGAAAACAAAGGGATTAAAAAGTACATGTATAGGTCTCACAGTGGACTATTCATCCTCAAGATGCAGGCTTGTGACTGCTTTTTCATACGCTACAGCAGTGTTTAAGAAGGGACTGGACTTTAGTTTTAAACAATGTGCACTACAGCATATTTTATGCAGCACAGTATTTTTTATATACCGGGTACTTAAATACATTCAAAACTTCTATCATCAATCATGGTCTTTTTAAGGAAATTCTGTTTTCAGTAATTTTGGAAGATTTATTTTTTGAAGGTTTAAAAATTATTATTTTTCTAATCATTTTTCAAAATAGATGGATTGTGGATTATGATGAAAATGAAAGAGGGTTAAAATTGGGGTCATTGTTGGGGTAACTAATGGGGTTGGGGTGGTGTTGGGGGTAAGTGTTTTAAAATACAGCATTATACTCCAATTCCATTGCCCCTTAATTTTCATCCATCCAGTATTATTAAATTTCTTGTGTATGTTCCTCTTCTTACATTATTTTGAAAATTAGATACATTTATTACATGTAATTAATTAATTTTTGCTTATTTTTCAGAAGATCTCAATGAAATCTCCAGGGACACACTTCTTAACAACACGAGTTTCCAGTCAAGTCAGACCGTTCCAAGTTCATTGAAATCTGGAATCAAAGAAAACCTGCGGCTCAGTGTCCGAAAACACGTGACCTTCAGAGACTTGTCCGACAAGACTCACCTCGAGAACTTCTGTCATCAACTTCCTCTTTCGCCAAAACATCCATCTCATGTTCACAACACTGTCCCCTTGAAACAACCCCACCACCCACCGCCAAAACCCCCACCCAGGGGGAACACGAGCTGTGGGTTTACTGTGAGAAATCCCACATTTTCCAGTGACTCTAATTTCCATCATGGAAGTGCCAAAAATCCAATGGGTGAGATACGATTACCGGTGCAGGACCACATATCTCACGTCCGTGACTGGCGGAATGACAGCATTGCAACCACGGAGGACGGCGATGACCGTTCCACGACGACATCCGGGAGTTATACCATAGACAATGATGACTCGATGCACATAGCATTAGACTATAACGACTTCTCAGATGTTGTGGTGTAGCACGAACTTCTATCTGGATCACACGTGCAGCATTATGTTGTTTTTGTTTGTTTCACAATTGTGATATTTTTCAATCGAATTTCCACAACACCCATAGCTTTAATACTTTGAATTTCTTCAAATTTATTACAATTTTGATGAAAGAAATAAACAGTATTATGAGGGAATAATTTATTTAAATGAAATGTTATCGGTTTACAAATTAGGTATAGGATTTAAGAGTTAATGGTAAATTGATATTGATAAATTAACTTTACACCTTACTCAGGTGTAGATCATTATTTTCAATTTAAACCAAAAAAACTCCAAGGTATTTCTCATATTTCTAAATAATTTCACTTTGTACTGGTTAAAACCCAAAACAAAATGTCAATCAGTGCTAATACATTCGTCTTCAGTGGAATTTTGTTATAATTACTTGGTGAAAACTCATCTCTTTACTTCGTCGACGCCTATCTCCTTCACACCCACCATCATAATGCTGTCAAGAGTTGTGGGAAAATGTCCTTCCTATGTAAAAAGTGTTAGAAATATTCCAACTGCTGACATGCATCGTGAATATTGATGACTCTCCTCTGATTTCGATTCTCCGCGAGTGTTATTCATCATAATACCCGCGACAAGTAATTAAATATTAACAGCAAAAATCCCGGGCAGCCCGGTTCAAAAAGCTGATTAATTTGATAAAAGTAAAGGCTGGGTTTTTCTCCACTTCTTGTAGCAGCTTGATGGATTACAATTTTATGCTTGAACAGAAATCACGAATTACTGCTCAACTTATGAATCTGTAACATGATAATCCCGTAAAGCAGCCGAGTGGAAATAGGTTTAAACGAAGTATGGATAAAAGCGTAAAATCATAGGTAGGCCTATTCATACGATGTATTTTCATAATGCGTGATTACAATAGCATTATGAACACCATGCACCTTTATCAGCATTAGGATGAATGAATAATTGTTTCTAAGTGTCATATTATTTTAAGTGTCACATTCTTGCCAAAAGAAATCTATTCTGTAGTGGTCAGTGTTGTACAAGATTTACAGCAATTTTATGGAATTGTTTCTAAATAATTTGCATTGTTAAGTGTTTGTAGTTATTCTTTCTCTTACAATTGCAATATCATATTTAAAATTCTTAATGATAATTATTATTTGTTATCCCTATTCAAGCCTAGTCGTCATTATACTTTGTTTCACATCGATATTACTACAAGTGATAAAACATAATTTGAAAATAATTCAATTTTGATATCAAGTATCAAATAAAAGTCAGAAATGACTGATGAAACATATTTATTCCAGGAAACTGATGAGTCATTTCAAAAGCAATCTTCTTCTCGTATGTGACATTTTCGGACATTTTGTCTCGCGGGATTAACGGAGACAACAAGTCTCACTTCACACTGATATTAACTCTGGGAATAATTATCGTAAAACACTCTTCATGTGGAACCCGCTGTGTCTGTCCATACCAATCTCACAATAGATGGCAATATCTCCAAATATAATACATTACAGAAAAATGTAATCTGCAAAATCATAATAGGATTATACGTTACGTAGATTGAAATTCCTGACTATTATTAAATTAATACTCAAACAATCGTAAAATCTCAATCACCTCACTGAGAAATCAAATTTGTTTGTTGTCATTCTTATTTATTGTATTTTGAATTTTTCGTAAGAAAAAAATTCCAAATCATCGGAAAACGAAATTGCTGTGTATGTATGTATGTATACACATCGTGGCAGTATTCAGTTTCCAGGTATTGTAAATCAATGTTATGTTTGAATATGTTATGAATGAGTGTCTGGATGATTATGTGTTGAATGTAGTTGTTATTCATGCGGCAGATTTAATCTGCATATTGATTACTTGTATTTGTATTTGTACATATCAGTGAACCACACCGTGTTCTAGTAATGACCAGATGTGTACAGTTCTATTTCCTGCAAACAAATAAAGTGGGATATATACATAAAAGAAAACTCGTGTCTGATTGTGTTTTTAATGTTACACCAATAGTTACACGCAATAACCGTCTATCAACCTGTAGAAGTGTATTGCGAAAATATATGATCATGCATCAGAATTCGTAGAAATCAAGATCATTAAACTTACGCGCGGGGAAACCTGGAAAGTTAATTACCTTAGAACAGTTGAGAAGTGGCGCTATGTCCATCGTATGTACCACAGGATACCATTTCAATTCGCTTCATGGTACAGGAAAGTGTCATAAAGGCCAACATATTGCCACTTAGGTAGTGAAACTGATTTTATTAGGCCATATGTTACGACACCATGAACATGATTATGTTCGGAATTGTGCGATAAAACATGAATAAGAATTGATCTAATGGAACTGTAATTATACCTGCATGCTGACATCACAGACTTGATGACTAGAATCCGACAGTACTAATCCTTGTAGTACGCTTGTATGTTTAATGATAACTTTGGTCAATCTAGCTAATCATGCACCAGGGACATGATGTTCAGAGAAAGAGATACGCGAGGTTGTAAATTGGATTTGAGGAGAAAAGAGTTGATCTTGTATTCTATGAATAAACAACCGACTAGTATTACGTTAAAACTATCCATTGGTATAATACAATCGTAATTGTCACAAACAAATTAAGATATGCAGCTGTCTTTTAGGCCCTAATACTAGAGTCTTAGGCCCTAATACTAGAGTCGCAGACATCCACGAGTTCTCCAGGCCCTCATTTCTCGAAACAAACTTGAGTTTGAGATGATTCTGTTCAGCTGAGATTTCTCCCATTGACTCAGTGCTGTAACTTGAGTAAAATCTCAGATGTGTTTGAGTTTTCAATCAGATTACAGCACTGAACCAATGGTATAAATCTCAGCTGAGAAAAATCTCAAATTCAAGTTTGTTTCGAGAGATCAGGGCCTGGTAGGGTTCTATTCTCGAAACGCTCTTACGAACTTCTTAGCCTAAGAACAGTTCGTAGCCATACTATAAGAATTGCTAAGATTGTCTTACGATCGTAAGAACGTTTTGAGAATAGGCCGCCAGATCCATGGAAGTTTCTCATCCCTGTATCAGTACCATTACATTCTTGTCCCATTAACATAGTAATACAACAACCTATCAACAGCATATTTTTGTCTACAAAGTCCGGTTTGACGTTTTTTTTTAACAAGCATTCAAACGAAGCAAGTATTATTGTGACTGATGTACTACATAAATGATAATTATGTAGATGTAGAGAAATGCGGATGACCTGTGTGGAGCTGTCGGTGTCGACCCTGTGTCGGAGTGTCTGCAGCTCGTATTCACAGTTTGCCAGGGCCAGCTTCAGCTCATATAGCAGGACGATGTCCTGACGCAGCTCGTTGAAGTGCTGGACAATGTCCTCCGTCGGCATCGGGTTAAACTCTGGACAAATAAACCGTCATTTTACAACATAGAAAATGGTATAGATTTGGTGCATAATAAACGTACATATGTAACTTATTACAATAACCAGGGCCCTCATGTAGAAAACAGTGCAACTTTTAAGGTAAGCATATCTACCATATTAAGTCCTATGTTAAATTGTTACAAATTGCATATAATATATTATTGTTAATTATTATTATTATTATTATCATAAAATAATAAAAGTATTATTATTTGTTTTACTATTTCTCCAATATATGAATACTTGGTCAGTATGCCATTTCACATATATATATATTTGGCTGTTCATGATGTTGTGTCCAAGCTCATTCAAAAGTGAAAATGAATCAGTGTATGAACATGCAACATTGTACTTTGAATTCTATTTGATGAGAAACCAACATTATACTTTGAATTCTATTTGATGAGAAACCAAAGTCAGTTATCTGTCTTGAGTCGCTAGATGACGCCATAAATAGGTTCTGGAATGACAGGTCCCTATAACATCAGGGATAATAACAAACTTTAAAACGTACTCGCCAGAATATTGATACAAATAACAAATGTTTACAAAAGACATAAATTCCTACTCGCCCTTAGGATACTTTTAGCACTGGGAGAAATGGTCATGGTGAGTGGGCGAGTGTTAATTGCGAAGCCTGAATATGCACACTGAATCAAGGGCAGATAATTTTACTTTGGTCTCTCGTAAAATAGTGGTAATTGTGTAGTAACTGACCTATGCAGAGCTCTTCCAGAACTTGTTCTATAGCCTTTAGCTTCTTCTGTCCAATGGACGCGGGAAGTTTCATCTGGAAATATGCAAAGATTAAATAGAATATTTACATTACAGTATAATTGTTTGTTTTGTTATCTTAACAATGCAGTAGTTAATACAAGAATGTAATTCAAAACGCAGGCATGTCAACAGAAAATTGTGATTTCAGCAGGAAAATAAGCCTGGGGTCTGGGGGCTGCAGGCCAAAGCCATGTCCAAGCCAACTAATCCCTTGTACTTTTTGTACAATAAATACGTTTAAATCATGTCCAAGCCAAATAGGAAAAGGAAATCCCCAGAAACTTGCCATGCATGAAAACTGTCAACTGAAAATTCTTAATTCAACGAGGAACGACTACTTACCCGCTGGCTTCTAAGTGACACACCAGACTGCTTGAAGTCGGCAAACTTGATGCCACCAGAGTCTGGCGTTGTCTGAAAGAATACAAAATACACGAGTAAATATACAATTCTGCTGGATATAGACCAGGCCCAGAGATTACAAAACTTTCTGAGTATGATTTCATGCTCAAGTTCAAATTTTACATGGGAATTTGTGAATAAAACTTGTTAATTGATCATGAAATTGTACTCAAAAACGTTTCGCAATCTCTGGGACAAGAAACTGTAGCAAGCACGTGCAATATGTATAGTATTTCACGTGCATTTATTTTGCATGTTTATTACAATTATTTGATATATACCACCATATGTGTCCGCATATGAAAGTAATAATAAAATATCACTATCATCGTTCCCTTGAATTTTGACGGTAGTATATACACTGTTGAGAGACTCACACTGGTGTCCCTGATCTTCTGGGTCAGGTTGACCTTCTTCTTGGTGGCCTTCCGCTCCGTGCGGCGGCTGTCGATGCTGCTGTCGGCGGCCGTGATCAGCTTCTGCAGGTCCTGCGTCTTCTTCTCCCTCTCCTTCTTCCTCAGCTCGATCTTCTTCAGCTCCGCGATCAGATACTCTTCTTCCTCCACCTACAAGCAACACAGGTAATCTCAGAGTTACTTCCCCCTTGGCGACATTCAACACTGGGCAGTATGCTGATAGATGTATATAGCGAGTGAGTTATAGGTTTATAGTGGGAATCTTTGACCCATATGCAACGATGATAGATGTATAATATAATTCATGCTAAAGTTGTCTCCCCTTGACAAAGTTCATTTTGGTAGTGCTCCTTTCTAATGTTCTGTCACATGTCCAGTACATGTTCTGTTCTTTAGAATGGAGTGAGCCAGCAAATTGCCAGTGGCAGCCATGTTGGATTGTGTACTGTGCAGTCTGCACCACCTATTTCGCTGGTACATGTCCCAGACAGAAAGTATACTGTGCGGTGTTGCTCCTTTCTAACCGTGCGTGTCTCAGACAGAAAGTACAGACAGCACAGCTAGAAAGGAGCACTACCCAAGTGCCACGATTACAGGTTTTGCAGATACTTTTGCCATTATTCTGATATTGCGAATGACATTTTACATAATTTTGTTAAAATATGGACATGGGAAAATTCAATATTCAGCTAAACAAAAACAAAGTTACAAACAATCGTTGTCTCAAAGAGCTCCATCTGACCTGTTCTGGTGTTCTGTCAAACAACTTAGTCAGCTGCTGTTTCCGCTTCCGCTCATGTTCTGCATCGAAGGCTTTGATTTTGGGTTCAGCACCCTGGGGAGCTCGAACCTACACAGAACCAAGGAAGATGATTGTTTAAGTTGGCAGGACACAAAGAGTAGCCCAAGATTTCAGTAAAGTGATATCAAGCTTCAACAGGCTTAGGTAAAATTATATTTTTTTTTCACAATTTAAATCGTTGTGGAATCCAACATTCTACCATTGTACCATCATCTACCCCTATGCCATATAAAGGAACAAGTGTATCTAGGTCAGTGTTCAAAATAAAGGGGGTCCTGGTGGTCATTTAAAAATCTGCAATGTTAAAAGGTATGGGACCTCTTGCAAATAATATATACCGGTATATTTTTAATGGCAACGAGTGAGTGAGTGAGTGAGTGAGTGAATATGGAGTTTAATGGGGGTTTAGAGTCCTGCAAATTACAGATTTGACCACCATTAACATTGGCCCTATGGAGAAGGAAGCCATTGTTATTTTCTGAATTGTTACCACTATGTCCTACCTTGGACAGGACATTGCAGACGCTGTAGTATCTCTCCTTGATGTCCTCCACACTGCGGTCGCGATACTTCTCCTTGTCGTAGCGGTCGTGGATGATCACGAACCGCAGGTCGAACCGCTTGCAGAGGTCAAACATGTGGTCAGTTTCCTGCCGCGTCCAGCTGTCGTCATGGAGATGTTGCTGGTATTCCAGGTCTGAGTATGTGGGAACGTCAACACTCTGGTGAAATAAAATAAAATAAAATAACGTCAATACTGAAACAGTGAGAATCCAGAGACAGCCATGGGCAGATTTACGAGATCGTCCCCGCAGCCTCAAAATCTGCGGAAATATGTGGATGATTCTCATCCCTGTGTACATAAAGTTCTGAGTAATATGGTCTTGGAGTGTACGTGAACTTTCAGCTTATTAAAGCCCATACATATATATAAACACACACATAACTAATACTAGTAAGAGAGTGAATATAGAATTTAACATCACTTCAGGAATCTTTCACCCATTTGTGACTTAACTAATACAATGTGCTGTATATACTGTACATATGCTGAATATATCTAGCAGGTTCACTATTCAGAGAATCACTCACCTTGTTGAATCTGGCGAATGGATAGTCTCGTCCCTCGTCAGCAACTCGACGATAATGATAGAAAATAGCACCATCCTAAACACAGATAAATATTACATTAGCTTATACAAATCAGAACATAAAAATGTGTATTATGTGCACAGATGTCTATGAGATAGTGAGTGAGATAATATGGAGTTTAACATTGCTGCGGGAATCTTTCACCCATTTGCGACGATGAGGTAACATTGTCATAAAATTCCATCAATGTATAAGAGAGGACCATGTTGATTCTGGGATTCGAACCCGAATTGCTGGATTGTGAGTCCAACGCTCTACCGACTGAGCCAAAGGGGTAACACCATTTCAATCTTATATTATTACAACCGTCATTCAAATTTATTATTATATATTTAACGAAGCAAAATTAAATTTTACTATGGCTATCAATACAAATGTCACCTAGTTTTCGATCCTGCCTATCGCAAATGGATCTGGGCGTAAACCAATGTTTATGTAATTTCCTGCTATAGCATAAGTAAAAGCATGGCATAGTTAGTGGGCACTGCTGACCTTCCTGGCAGGGTTAGTGAAAGGCATCCACTTCCATGGTCTCACACGACTGCTGCCGATCTTCGCCTTCATCTGCTTGTAACCCTGATTTGTGTCTGACGGCATGATCGGCGGACCATCTCTGCAATATCTTCGCAACGTCAGTTAAAATACATGTGTTAGATACTGTTAAATACTGACATGTTTGGGAAAACATTAAACTCTGATAGCATTTAATACAATAATAAATGTGCACATTAATATAATATTATAAATACATTTTTATCAAGTGATTTTTGAACGTTTTCTGGCAACTCTGCAGTGTTCAATGCATACCAAAGTTTATACATTAATGTCTATTTGCATTAATGTCATTTGGACACAATGCGAGATATAAAAAAAAAACAGAAAGGAAAAAGAGAAACATGATTTGAGGACATACTTATTATCTGTCCATAATAATCCCCACAATTCTCTGTGCATTCCTTCAGGACGTTTGAATGTTAAGTCCGATTTCTTTGCCTTTTTCTGAAACATATAGAAAATTAATTATAAAAAACACATTGTTAACAGGCAAAGACAGGAATAATATGTTGTAATAATTATATAATATAGTAAATAAATCCTCTGAAGAGGTCCACAATTTGTTGGACGAAACTAGTAAGGAAATAGATGGTTTTGTATGTATATACTTTTAAAACTATACATAAGAATGCAATATATGACACTAAAAGCGTTTACATTCCATCCGTAAAAGATGACTAACATTTGTCGTTTCCGCCAACATTCCTATATGTTAGGTCCGAGGGCATATCTGTGAATGCCGCTTGGCTGATCCGAATGGTTATTTACGACACCAGTCCTTGGCTTCCTGTGGTTTCAATAACATCTGTAACGTCCATGTTAATCTACCTCTCAGTCAACGCAATGGCCGACTGTACCGCGACCGTATATGCTGAACTCCTTGCCCTCTCCGATAAGATTCCTTTTCCCGAAAGTAGTCATCAATTCATTCCACATACATATCTGTTTTCAATATACATTCATATTATACGACGTGTAAACAGCTATTGTTTTTCAAAAAATATTAAAACTTCTGGCAAATACGAACGCGCCGCACTGATCTCTCGCTCCGCGAGTTCTGGCAAGAATCCACCTTACATCTCTGCCATCCGGATACGGTCAGAAATCTGCTTCCGTAAATGTACTGGTGGTTGGACGGCGAGATTAGAGAAGTTGACAGATAGCTTACACGAGCTTGGCTTCATGATGCTACGCTCGTACTGCCAGGACTGCATTGAACTATGTAGCGGCGCTATACCGAGCTCGCTCAGAAGGCGATAGATCTATAACTTACCACGTGAAGGTATGATTCGTTTTGCGAGTGCACTGACGAACTATTGAAAGATAAACATAATATACATACTTACTGCAAATCATAAACTGTTGGCGGCATTAAACTTTAGCGACCGATGGATTATGAAATTTGGTCTCGTGACCCATTAGCTTCATGGCACCATGAATGCGGATGACTCAACATTCATTTCTTAATGCAATGTCAACGAGCGCGTCCATATTCACATGCTATTTATAATAGACATTTTTTTGCGATGTATTCATATATTAAGATGAATACAGATAAGCAGCATCTCATTCTACAGTATCTACATTCTATAAGGAAATCTGGTGTTTATTCGAGTTCATATACATTGCATTTGGGGTACATTCTGAACGTGAATAATAGAGTACTTGAGATGGTAATAACGGTCTATTCCTACAGGTTCCGATCAGGCTTATGTTCAGTTGTACTTGTTACTTCTTGAAAGAAAGAAAAAACAGCTAACAATCTAAACATTTTCAAATTTCCTAGAATTAATGTACTTCTTCAAATTCCTTTTAATCTTGCGTCGTCAACACGCATATTGCTTGACTATGCAATTGGCGAAGTAGAAAGGCGCATTACTATTATTACGAGTATAATAATAATTAATATTATTATGGATTTGATTAATCTTGTTTTTATTATTATTATTATTTATATATTGAAATTCCATAAATTAGCGTACCTTGACAAGAACTATTGAGTTGCAAATATTTACGTCTGAATGTAAACCTGTTTGCATGACTTTTCTATTTCAACACGTTTTGTTGACAGAAATTCAACAGGATTAGACAAAAATGAAACTCATATCGTACTAAACGTGTTTCAAATAGCATTCAAAGACCAGACAACAGGGAACACAATATCTAAAACATGTACCCTGAGTTAACCCCAGTCCCTATGATAACTTCAAATGTGAACCTACTGTGCACTTGCGTACGTGCAAACAAAATAAGTTGTAGAACACAACTGCATTCCTGGGTGGCGCAACCCTGCGTCGTAAAAATTGATATATCGACATTCAACAGTTTACTACGAAGTTCACAGAAATAGCCGATGACGTAGGAAGTTACGAAATGACGCTAAAATAAAAAAGTCACACACTTGAAGTGCCAAAAATCGGCGAATGTGAGGATGGAATTGTCATTCGGGGGCGGATATCCCCGAGTTTGAATAATTCAAATGTAACTCTAAGATGATATATTCCAATACAGATACGGATATCCAACGTAGTCCTTCTTTATTAACACATGTACTGCTTAATTAATTGTTACCCCTAGTATGCCACAGATACGTGGTTGTAGGTACATTCTGATTTCCTGATTAAATCTAATGCAATTTCAAAATAAAAATAGAAAACATATACTGTATATAATGCAGAATATATATAATGAAAACTAAGTACAAGTTCAGCCATAATGACATTTTCAGAATATATTTTTTTTTTATATAGATATATTTATTTTGTATACGATCCAAACTACTTGTAATGAACACCAAGTACAATTTCAACAGTTTCCGGTCTGTGGAAATGGTCTTGGCAGAGCAACAGATGAGAAATAATTGTACCGGTCGTTATGCCAGGTATGTTGTTCCGTTCTGAGATGCAATGGAACGGACCTCGCCATAGTTTCGGTCACCTATCTCGTCCGAGATTTGGCTACGGGACAGCAGTCGGAATATCTCTGGACAGCTCGTCTGTGGTCAGTCCCGGACTCTGTCCGACGGTGACTGACCAGTGGAATGTTTCGCAGACTTGTGATTGTATACTCTGGGATTTGAAACTTCCACTGGCGAAGCGTAAAACTCCGACAAGACACAGAACACAGAATATAATGGTTATAATACGTATATTGGAACGAGTATAGTCCTCCCTGAAATCATGGTATTTATACATGTAGTTAGTTCTAGTACATCATTAAAATTAATGCTTACGTAACGCACGCATACATACATGCACACACACACGTGCACGCACAAACACAAGCGCACACGGAAGCACATGTTATAATACACAAATTAATTCATAAAACAAGAACTTTCGTGGACATATACTATAAAATAGTGATACGAATGGAAATAGCATAACAATATAATTATGTGTTAATTGTATAATTATAACCTCAGGAAAAATCAGGATGAGATTGAAATGTGAATGAGGACATTGTACAGCGCCTTTAATGGCAGCTTGGGTTGCATACTCCCCAGGGAGTTGAGAAGGAATAGTGGGCACACCGATCCAATGACCGGGGTAATAATGTGGAGTTATTAGCATGCTTTTTGGGCGTGGATTTGGCGCACTATAAAAGCTATTTTAAAAGTATATTTATTAGTATTGTATTACACCACTATAATAAGACAGTTATATACGCCCCACATTAAAGTAATATACATGAAAACATTCCATGGCAGATTATTAGTAAACACATTAATTTGAAACGGGACGTGTAAAGTCAGTCATTGGACAATTCAAAAGATGCGTTCAACATGAGAACAATGCGATTCAACAGCAAGGACACTCTCTCCTTCAAAGACGTGTTGGCATATTTCTCAGACTCATAATCCACGTGGAAATATTCTCTCTCTTTTTATCTTCACACGTCTTTGTCTGAACAATAGCTGAGGGCCTCTGCTGTACGACTATCACTTCTGGTTATGAGACGGTCAACACTTGATCTGACTCAAGCCAAATAATGTGTCTCCGCCGAAATAATGTGTCTCCCCGAATATACAATCACCAAACACGCGTTTAGATATTTGGTGATTATATATGAAGTAATTTCGATCATATGGAGAAAAATAAATCCACAACAAATAATATAATGAAAAGTCAATTCTGAGTATTAAATATGTATTTTGAAATATGACATTGTTTTGTTGTTGCTTTAAATCTGTAATAAGTGGTTTGTCTTTGTTATTATATTAACCTTCGTTCAACTGTAGGCGAAAGTACATGCCAAAGGAGAATAATTTACCAAAATAATGCGACATACAGTAGGCATAGGCACATATTATATTTGTTTTAATTATTCACGCAACTTTGCTTTTTTAAATATACAACAGCAACACAATATTTAAAAAATAAATTAAATACAAAATTAAAATAAGGCCCAATGAATGATGATTGGTACTCATATCAAGCTCGAAGCATATCGCTCTTCGGCAGTTCCTACATTATATGTGTACACGGATATCCGGAACGCCAACGGTGCCGATGTTTTCGCGGATGAGTACCGAACCTTGTAAATACTAGAATTAATTATTAATTTCAATACAGAAGCCGTCGTGGCTCGGATTAAAAAAACACAAACATGACTGGACAAACATGACAAACACACACCCGGAGCTGGTTGCCTTTGAATATTGTTGACACGTGTACGCAAGGGGACAGATTGGCTGATGGACATTTGCTTGTTAAACAGGGTGTACTTTGGTTGTACATTAGAACTGGAACGTGAGAACTGAAGATGTAGATACTGGGCCGTCATATTCTGAATCAGATAATGTCATATTGTGTTCATTATCACATTCGCAGCAAACATATATAGTTAGGTGCCCCGTTACAGTATCCTAACAAAATAACATCGTTCAGAACAGTTAGTATCATATTCAGATGTTCAGAATACTATTGTGCTGCTATATTCATAATCAGTTTGTTGCTATATATTCAGAATCAAATTTGTGAATTATACAGTATATATTCAAAATCATATTGAGGCTTAATATTCAGAATAATAGTGTGCCGTTGTATTCATAATCAGATCGTCACTATTCAGAATCCATTTGTGTAATGATATTCAGAAACAAAGACAAAGTGGATCGTAATATTAAGAATCATAGTGGATCGTAATATATTAGAATCATGTTGTGCCATTGTATTCATACAAATAATATCGCTATTTAGACTCAAATTGGTATATTAATGATATTCAGAATCATAGTGTGTCGTAATATTTAGAATTATTATCGTGCCGTAATCTTCATAATCAGATTGTCGTTATTCAGAATCAATTTTTTAAATGGTATTCAGAATCATAGTGGGTCGTACTATTTAGAATAATTATTGTGCCATTAAATTTATGGTCATATTTTCGTTATTCAGAATCAAATTGTTTAATGATAGTCACAATCATAGTGCGTCATCATAATAATTAGAACCATAGTGGGTCGTAAATATTCAGTATCATACTTGGTAGTTTTACAATATATTATAGGTCTACTATAATGTATTCAGAATAAGACATTAGGTCGACATATTCAGAATGGTTTCGGGTCATTATCAATATGTCCATGATTGGGTCGTTACATTCAGAATCAGATTGAATCGTTATGTTTAGGATCAGACTCTGTAATTGCATTCAGAAACGGAAGTTTTCTTCAATAATAAAAAAGCGTAGAATCTTCAAGAAATTGGTCGATAAAAAAAACATTAAATGCATATTTTTGTTTTTAAATCCTGACAAATTAGTATATTGTGTGTACACGTACGGATATTACACACACACAAACGTATCATGGAATGTTCACTACGGCTATTGCACCGAACACAATAACCTCATCGAACCTGATAAAACCGCAGACATACTCAGGGGCTTTATGGCAAGTCTTGATAATAAAGAATACAAAACGTTAAAGCCAGTAATGTTTGCTTACATTATTGAGGAAGACAGGGACCTGGCGCAGGCCCTATGTCCAAGCCCGCAGCTCAGATGCAATTTTGGCCGTAGCTTCCGATGCAATGCAAGGCGCAGAAAAACCGATATTCTCGAAAATTTACGCAATGGACACGAGCTTAAGATGAGCTCTAGACGACAACATGGGATATGTTTTTTTCTCATTCAATCATTGAACAAGAAGATGGCGAGCAGACATTACGGGGAGTACATAGAAAGAGAGACTGCACTTCCTTCCAAAATTCGGGGGAATATTTTGCATAATTATAGTTCATGGAAAGCGTCTTCTGCGTCCGTGATATTACGCAGTGGCATTTTGAACGAATGCATGTTACCATGTTAAGTATTCGTAACGCATGTTTGATTTTGAGGTGATGCATACAAGAATCAAAGGGCACAGGGAGAATTGAGTACATTTGACTTAGCTCGTGATTCGTGTAATAGGACATATTCACAATTCAAATGGGATTGCAAATAATAAATCTAAATGGTTCTAAATTATAAATCGCTAGTACTCATTGATAAAAATGCAATATACTTTAACTCAAATTTACTCGTATTTGGTGATTTAAAAAATAGAATGAACTAAGTAATGAATACTTTCCTTGTTAACATATGGTCTCATGGTTTGCGAAAAATACGTACAAAACAATGTGAACCGGTGAATATAGAATTTAATTATAAATGGCGGTTTAATATAATATTTATTGATTGAAGATTTAAGTTAGTTAATACCATGCTTTATTAGCAAATGTATCGATATAATATGCTCTGGGAAAAGAGGATACTAGCATACTAAAACTATGCTACATTATAATTTGAATATATTATTAATGTTCTAAATTGAATTTAAAGTTACATAATTACTTTTGGTAACTTATTGGACGGGATAACTTATTACGACAAAATAAGCAGCAAAAGTCATACTGAAAATTATTTGTTTTACATTATCTACATAAACTATCGATACCAATTTGATTTTAAAATATATATTAAACTTAAAAAGTAATAAAAATATATTATAAATATGCTATTAAGAACATTAAGTCTTGTTCTTCACTGTAATTTGCATCTAATGTAGAATATATGAAGACCTTTATATGCATGTTGCTTAAATAGATATGCATGATTAATAAAGTAACGGCATAAACTAAAACTATATTAAACACATTACATTAAACCGATTTTACCTACGACATTAATTCATGTAATACACATGTTCTTTACTGCATATTCCTGTAAAATATAGTATGGTAAATCATTAGAAGTCGTTGTATTTCGTTTTTGCATGTTATTGATATCAAATCAGCATTATTTAAAACAAAGCATTGTCTTATACTTATTAAAACACGTATTTGTAGTAGAGCTACCTCATGATGATGTCTGTATTTACTAATGAAACATACAGTGATTTGATAGTTTTTGATAATTATTGATTCTTCGATGCACTTTACAGGCACTTCTGATCATATACCGGGTAAACAAGCTGAATTAAGGCAGAATTTCGGGGCTGTATTACTATTGACGGCCAAGGCTACGTGTGTTTCTATAATTGTACAAGTGCCGTGCTTCACGTCCAAGCGTTTTGACAACATTGTCGGCATCATTGTACAATTTTCTGCCCACAGTTGGAAGAATTCCAGCCATTTCGTCAGACATAGCGGTCTTTATTAGAGGGCCAAGGCCAATGGTGGCATCCCTATTCATTTCTACGTTTGCTAACATTCGCTAAAATAGATTTATACATTCCTAGAAAGTCGTATTTTTGTATGACCCCGAAGATGGAATATGATTCTGACCTCACTTGGTATGACAATAATTCAAACAGTATTAATGATTACATTCTCAGTGTGTGTAATAAAGGACAGTCTTATTTTTTCCCCTAACGAGTAACTGTCGATAATTATAGGTTATCAAATGTTATCCTACAAGACCTGGTAGCACGTGCACGGCATTGCAATTAAAGGCATAACATCACATATATCTATGGTTGTTTTGGACTAGTTCTTAGCTACATCTGCAAAGTACATTTACTTGACATACATACAATCATGTTTGTACTTCCCAAAACAAGGTATGTTGAGACTGATGCATCGAAGGCTGTATACTATACGGTGCCAAGTGCAACTTTTTATACAAAATAACCTTTTTTACTTTATCAGGAACACGTTCATTTTGTCATTTTCCATTATATATCGACATATGCTCCTATTAATTATTGTAATGTATACTATTTACATAAGGTACCCAATGCTAATTTAGTAGGAATTTGACAGATCTAAAATCGATTTTGCTCGGAAGTATAACAAGTTACATTCAATCCTCAGTAGATCTATACCTCGCATATAACGTACTCATTGGAACTATTTTTGTCCGTTATATTCGAAGTCCGTTATACGCATATACCGTAATTAACGTTAGATTTCAGATTAAGTACGTTATAGGCGAGTGTCCGGTTTATGCGAGGCCGTTATATATTAATTTAGCATGTACAGTATCATTTATTTTAATATAGATTAAAATACCACTGAGTGTTTTTTGTTAACGACAATCTTATCTAATAAAAACCGATTCATACAAGATAGTATTATAGCATGCAAACATGCATTTATTAAATCATACTACTTTACATACTTTAGTGACCTAGACAATAATGGATCTTTCTAGATTGTCGACCAAGAAACATCCTAATTATCCTTTGACAACTTTCATAGCTATCAAATTACGTTGCATCGAAATAATATAGATTTCGAACATTCCCACGAAATAATTAAATATATTACCTTGAGTAAATGTTGTAAATGAAAGGAACCAATTGAGAAAAAAAAACTGTTTCATAAACTATGTATATAACACTATTACATTTACATGTGAACATTGTCACCAACATGACATGAGAATTGCGCCATTACCTGAAGGAACTACGGACATGGTACATTCCAAGTTCCTGAAGGAATGGACATTATACATACAGAAAACAACTAAATGTGTCAGCTCGTCGAATCTGAAGTCATATCTACGTTATTTAACAGTAATACTAATAATTAGTATTATCATAATCATTATGAATACAAATAATGCGCTATATCCACACTTGAAAGCATGCTCAAAGCGCTACAATATTTACCTATATGAATGTTAAATGCTATAATATGATATGTGAATATATGAATGATATGATATGTGTACCTACTATATATAATTAACATATCACTAATTAACGACATTTTGATTAATTAACATGCATTCTTACATGTAACTATATATTCTCCGCTCGTATATTGAAGAAATATAGATTGTCCAATACGTTATGTTATCAAATTAAGGAGTACATTTTCTTGTTAATGTTAAAACCATGGGAATTGTTAATTATATAACAAATATCGTCACCAATGATCATTTCAGATGACAACATCCGCATTCAGAGCTATAAACAATTCACACTTTTAGTGTATCGACAACACTGGATCATTCAGAAAACATCCCCGTTTTGATACGTGTTGCTAACGACAACACTTGTGTATATTCAATGACATTTCTGACCACCGCCTGTTGATGAGTCCACGACGATTACAAACACATCTGATCACTTCCTTGTTTGTTTACGTTAAGACACAAGGAACCGGTTTCCATTAAAAGTTCTAAGTAAGACAAACTAGTAAAAAACAGTAACAAAGTGACTCTAGAGTATGACATAAATATGATAACTATATTAAGTCTAAATTTGGGAATCAAGGTCGGCGTTGGAAATATGAATACCAATGAAATATGCATGCGATACAACAACCCCCCTTACTTGCTTCGTGTTTATACGGACCTGTTTAGACAGATGAAGAAACAAATACGAATGCAAACATGACCGTTGAGCGGATAGAGACCTGGCATATTTTTTGTATGTGCTTAGTGTAATTATACCAGTCTCATCCACATATAAAGGAGCCGGACGGACAGTTTGGGAAGCACAGTTGTCGTGGTCACGAGACACTTGGACATATTGGACACAGACACTACCGAACTTCTTCACAAAAGGTAGGACTTGGAGCTGAAATTCAACATAGGTTCCAGATTACCTCTCGTAGTTTATTGATACCCTTGAGGAGGCATCGTCCAAAGGGGATAGCTATGCATAGAGCTTGCACACGTGCAGGGATGCATGTTTTCAAAGGATTAACTAAGAACATTAATTGCATTGAAGTTTCAAAGTTAAACTTGCTTTATGCATCACTTCGTAGATGGTCAGTATTCATGACCATATTAATTGAACTCTGGTAATCTCTTAGTTTCCCTGCATTATTGTCTTATCTCAAATGTACAGCAAATTCCAAGCTAAATTACTATATGTTCTTATCTTAAGAAAATGTACAAGATGTCTAACTTACTTAGGTCTGTGTATGCAAGTTTTAAATCAGTGCATTAACTATCTTTGCTTAATTAATACAACAAATAATGATAACTGATGCTAATGCATTTCATAAAAATAGAGCTCAATTATAGTATTTAATGATTTGTTCTAATAACGTATTACTAGTTTTAACTGATGTACAACTAATTATCACATACTCTTGCTATTATATTATTGCTAAAAGTGCCACCATAGTCGCACCACTGTCGTGTATTATGCCAAAGACGTTTCAGTTCTACCTTCCTGTGTTAATGATAACATGTCATGATTCATGCCAACTTATATACTTTACACATCAGTACATGTATGTCTATTAATTTCTCACAACATGTTTCAGTATTAGTGTTATATTTCATTATCTCTGAATAATCATAAACTTTACAAAATCGTCCTTGTACTACTAATACTACTACTACTACTACTACTACTGCTACAAATACTACCATTACTACTACTACATGTACTACTACTACTACCACTACTACTGCTGCTGCTACAAATACTACCATTACTACTATTGCTGCTACAAATACTACCATTACTACTATTGCTGATATTACTACTATTACTACTACGGTAGTTGTAGTAATAATACTAATAGTAATAGTAGTGGTGGTAGTAGTAGCAGTAGTAGCAGCAGCAGCAGTAGTAGTAGTAGTAATAGTAGCACTACTAATAGTAGTAGTATTAGTAGTAGTAGTAGTAGTAGTAGTAATGATACGAATATCGATAAGCTACATTACTTTTAATGTCGAATTCTCACTAATGCATCATATACAACCAATAGTGGTAATCTGGTGAACTTATCCACCAATAGATTACACCTGAGACAGTGAAGAAGTTCCTAGGTTGTCAAAATGTACGCACATTGCAGTTCTGTATTGCAAAGTCTTAACCATATTCCGATAAACACCGTGACTTGCTGACTAAATTACAAGTACAAACAAAACAGCTATCGTCAAAAATCCATCTGGAAGTACTATGGAGCTATCGTAGTATCTGGTTAAAGTATGTATGGCTTCCAGTTTAGGAAAGGAAAGGCATTGGCATGGCACATACATCAACTTATAGGAACATTAATAACGTACAGAAACAAATATAAATAATCATTATTAGTTTTGACCGCTTTATCGAATTATACTGAAAACTATGTTCCTTGCGATCTTCCCATAGTATTAATAACCAAATCGTTGTCATTTCGTATTGAACGCACATATGTCACGATCAAATTATTGCAAATAGGAACTACTCAATATGTAGTACAGTTAACCATCTCCCTGCTGGAATGGGTACATATTCAGGTCTTTAGGGAATCTCTGGTTGCCTTCAGCATCGAAAGGGTTTGAACAGAGTACACTGACACTTGGCGTTATTAGTACATATAGTTTATGATCTAACTATATTTTACCTATAGTTTATGGATCAAATATTAACTAATATAACTAGTCCACTATGCGCGTTTGATAACACTAATAAAAATAACGTGTGCATTAATATAGCACAGCTCAGAATTTCGGTGGGATATGAATTTGTTGAGCTCAGAAATACTATATGGCAGCGATTTTGAAACTTGACTCCACTCGCAAAATACTGTATGTTAATTTCCTTAGAAGTATGTGGACACCAACATGTATGCCTATTCTTTAGTGCTATCTGTGTTTTAAGAGCGTATCCATAGCTGAATACTTAGCTGAAAAGCTGATCAGCCAACATTTCAAATTTGAATGATGAATGCCAGTGGTTCACGATGCCAATAAAGAAACATAAACATGCATATACAGTACCATATACTTTCTAGGAATGTCTTTATAGCTATTTACTTGAACAATACCGAGCCACCATTTCAAATTAAACATAATAAATACCAGTGATGCACAGTGTCAATACAAACGTATTAAGTATACTTTTAAATAGACAAACATCTAATTCCTCACAGATCCACTGGATCACAAGTTGAGAGAAAGGTAGGTCAGTTATATCAAAAACATCCAATGCTATTGATTACCTATGATGTACTCCACCAAAGTTAAGATTGTCTTACCAACCTGGGTATCGTTTCTCGAAGAGAGTGCTATGGTCCCGCGTCTAAGAGAGTTTCGAGAAACGATACCCAGCTCATCGTTTGGTTCATGATAAGTATTCTGTTTACGTGCGTACAACCTTGGTCTATTACGCTCAGCTATTAATATACACGTAAGTAGTTCCTGATTGCGTATGTCAGAGTGTAATGTTGTAATATAATAAGCGGAACATGCAAAATATAATTTAGAGAGTAACATAGATTTTTTTAACAACTCACTATTGTCCATTGAAAGAACCGAGTTGAGTAAATAGAAACTTACGAAATAACTTGCTGTGAAATACGATAGTGCCACAATGATACAGGGGAACACAGACTCACACACACAGGTGATAACTCTCACACATGCGCACATACGCACGCACACGAGGAGAGCGTACACAGCCGATTCACACACAAGGAGACACGTATGCTACAAGACAGCGTAGGGACGGCGTAAATCAAGTATGATATCTAGAATTAACTTGAGAACGAAAACAAACACATCTTTCACTTTGATTTCAAATAATAGTCCTGTGTACATATGCCAAGATATTATTATATTGATCGAAAAGCGAGCACTGGGCAAGCATGAACTATATTACCCTTTGTTGAGATCTATGATCACACAATTCATCCATGTAGTATTTCAATCTTGCCATGCACATTGCAAATTCAACAGGAAGTTACATAAGTCTGCAGATACCGCCACTGCGTTGGTTTAGTGCGTGCTTACATGTCTGCTTTAGCTCGGCATGGAACTATTTTCAATGTGGACTTACAATGTTTTATTAAAGGAATAGGTTTCATCCAATTTTAATATGTTAAATTTGAATGCGGTAATATTTACAAGAGTGTCTCAAATAAGCACGCTATAGAAGTCGTGTTTTTGTTCGCAAGCTAAATTTAACCTCGGAAGCTTTGCGACTAGTGTTCACCGTTCAATCTATAATTTTACAGATATATTAACAGTTAACACAATTGCATGTACTAGATTGCTGGAAACCTTGGATATATACGTAGTTAACATTTTTGATTACAACTTCGCTTTGTGTTTTAACATTGTTCAAGGTATTTCGCTTAGATCTACCCGGTACTTCCTAAGATAGAACATGCTTATTGCTATACAATGTATTACGTAGCATTCAATCACTGTTAAATATAATGGTTAACATCAACGAATGAGAGACACATACTACTATGATGTTACCATCTACTATTACCATGGAGTATGCACTGGTTTACTGCATTAAGTTAACCATCCTCGAAACTACTATATAAACACATAATGACTCTATACGTTAAGTATAGTCATAATGGCCGGGGTTTTGAAACTATAAGTCAACTACAATTAGTTGAATGGAAATATTACGTAAACATATATTGCTTAATAATAATAATAATACTAATAATAATAATTAGAAATTCAAGTTTCAATATGAACAGTTGATTTCAGACTGTAAAACTATAATTATTAATAGTAAATAAAGGTAATTGCATTCAAGTTGGTTTGAACAGTTACAGTTAAATTCAGTACGATTTCATGCTTAACTCAAATTTGGTGTCGGATTTTGAAAACACAACTTTAAGTTCAAGATTGTATCCACAATCGTTTCGTAGACAGATTCAGGTTCAGATTAGTATTTGTATTCGCAGAAAAACACCAAATGGTGGTAAATGAGAACAGTAGGGATGAATTATAATATCAGACTAACTACAGCCACCTATTCATAGACATTCATTAATTGTGATCAATGTGAGGGGTGCGGAGTTAGATTGTAAATATTAAAATATAATATTAAGGAAAACGATCCAGCGCTCCACCTTCTTCGTACAAGGAAATGATTTAATACAAATATACATGATTGAGGTAAGTATGTTTGCTAATTAATTACAGACCGCTGTTCTAACAACTACTAGGGCGGAGTTCGAATGGAAACGGGACCGGCATCGCATGACGTGTCAATATCCACATAAACAAGCCCCATTTAACTAATATTTAACAGTAAAAACAGGAAAACAACCCGTAGCTGTTGTTTGGGTAGCACCGACCAATAACTGGCTTGGGAAACAAACCTGTTTACACAACAAGCAAACGTCCACTTCCTCGCGCTGGAGAACAATTTTAACTCATTTCAACTTTTACTTCTCCTCTTTGAAGATGCTGCTGTTTTCGCTGCTAGCGATGGCATTACTGTCACCAAGAACGCTGTCTAAACCCCTCGACGTCAACGACAGGATTACCACGCTACTGAACAATAACATTGATACATCGTTACAAGGTAGGTACACTGGTAATGCTGCGAACATTTAATATCTGATACATACTCAACAAAAGTAAGTAATAGCCAGCAGATATGTTGTGGGGCTTTCTATCAAATGTTGGGACTGCTTTAGGAATGTGGCACCATTCTTCTTCCAACGCTTCTGCAAGTTCTAGAACATTACCTAAAGCCGTTTGACGTTTTGACATTTATCCATTTTGGAATGATATGAAGTTAAGTCAATGTGTCTAACATTCCTACTGGCCGTTAATTATTTCTGTGAAATATATTAATACCAAATTTATATATTATAATGTTCATGCTTGTTCAAAGCCTATTCAGTGATTCTTTACCAAGTATAAGAAAGATATATGTTATGACAATTATATAGCGGTGATTGACAGGGCTGCACATTCTGACATTATTCATTATTCATTAGTCGTATAAGTTGCTGCATACTGTTGGGGATCTGGTAGCCATGTAAAATAAGACGTTCAGTGTTAGCTATCCTTGTCAATGTTTCCCCATAATGATAATACCAAGACGAGTTCACTAGCTAGGCTTTACCATATCTTTCTCAAAACATAGATGCACGTCTCTAGGCAAAGACGGGAATACGTTAACTGTTCAATTTCTGAAATTAATTGGAAATGAAAACATATTCCAAGTTTACACATTGGAGTTCGCATACTATTCGCTAGGAGTTCCAAATGATGGAGAATAAAGATAACTATGTTTTTCCATTGTATTATATCAATATATGAAGAGGTGGAAATAGTCCTAGTTTCATTAACAATCGAATTGAATAAAATTGCGTATAACTTGAACACTTACAAGAAAATAATAGAACATTTAGTGTAGACTGACTTCGTAATACTGTTCAACATATCAGCTGGATAATTTGTCATTAAAGTAAGCCATACTTTTGTAAGGAATTTACGTTTATAGGGATTGATCTACGGTGTAGACACCATTCTTGTTTACAGAACGTCGACACCGACTCAAGCTTAGACAAACGCATTCTTTGAAACCATAGATTCACAAAAAACATCCTGAAATCACAGATCAAAGTGATACTGTAAAAGGTTTTAACATATTTCACCTTGATATCCAAACAGACATGACTCACGGGTTCAATACAACCAACACTAATGGCAGCGATTGTATCATAGACTTCTTTGATTCGGGACGGAGCGATTATGCAAAAGGACAAATTCCTCGAAAGTAAAACATGTAGACCTCGAGTACATGTACATTGGCATAGAAGCCAATGAATGTAATAGTAGAATAGAACTTGGCATGGAAGCCAATGAATTTAGTGATAGAATAGAACTTCTTTTCTGGCTTGTCTTGATAGTTTGGGAGGAATTCTAAGAACTGAGTCATCATGATACGTGATGTATTTGTATAGAAAAAAAGCAACATTCACGTCGGTGTGGTTTCAGAAAAAGCTGAAGCCATCGACACAATCCTGCGACTGCTATCTGAGATCGACTTGGTGTCTATCTGCGAGGCTGTGATGATGGACAAGCCCAATGTTGGAACTAGCATGGACAACATCATCGCTCAGGCTGCCAAGGAACGGGCGTTCGAGTTGATGCTTACAGACAAACTCCTTCACGCTGAGAATGCCCCATTCCCAGGTTTGTAGCGCCATTCAATAGCATACTCTGGTGTGTTGCTAGATTATTTCTATTAAAACAGTTGTATACGTTTACCATACACGAAGGTATTTGTCATACACATTAACTTGTGTTTATTGTTTCATAATAAACTGAAGATTAAACCACGTAAAGCTTTTTTTATATGATCATATATATTAAATGAATCTGCACTCATGCACATCTGACATCATATCCACTATCAAACATTTCCTTTATTATTATTATTATTATTATTAATATTATTATTATTATTATTATTATTATTATTATCACGTGTGACTGTTGAACTATATTTTATGCACAGCGCCATTGATCAGCCTGTAAGTCGTTAGTATTATTATTTAGCATTGCCTTCTTATTCTTCTTCATACTATTATTACTAGTATTATTATATTTATTTCTACTACTTCTTCGTCGTTGAACTTTTCTTCTTCCTCCTCATCGTCCTCCTCTTCTTCGTATTATTATTAGTATTATTATTATTAGTGGTATTAATATTATCATTCAAATACTGAAATGCTGTAT
>JAVCKZ010049538.1:0-18203 GCA_034780755.1 Lepetodrilus elevatus
AAACAACATGCTATTGAAAGTCACGGCTTGTATTTGTAACACTAAACAACATGCTATTGAAAGTCACGGCTTGTATTGTAACACTAAACAACATGCTATTGCTATCCATATTGACGATGTTCTCAGTGAAAACTCCTTATAAGGATATTGAATACAACTACCATTGTATGAACTCCAACTCCCCCGAATAATTTTAATATCAATGAATACTCATAGTTATTAGGTTGAAGGTGTTATTGGTGTATTGCTTGGAGCTAGAAGAGTCTTTCAACAAGACGCCGATCATGGGTTATTGACCGGTTATCGACAACATTGAGTTATTATTTTAGTTTATATTAATTGATGAGATGTATAAAAAGGCGTACTAAATTTATTATTTTTTCCATGCAATAAAATTGTCACGGCGCTTTACCGAAGGATAAAGTCAATGTGTTATTTCGAGAAACGAAAGAATATGTTGTGGGTATTGTTTGGTTATGACAGCCGGGCACTAGAGAGAAATCACGTTTTACGCTGACCCTCCAGCTCTCTGCTGACCATACCCATATATAAAAAACAAGTCTCTTATGGTCAGCAGGGAAGGCTAGAGGCATCTTGGGCTACAGGGAGGGATAGAGGAAACTTGAGCGACTGGTAGTACTAGAGGAACCTTGAGCGACTGGTAGTACTAGAGGAATCTTGAGCTACAGGGAGGGATAGAGGAAACTTGAGCGACTGGTAGTAATAGAGGAACCTTGGGCTACAGGGAGGGATAGAGGAATCTTGAGCGACTGGTAGTACTAGAGGAATCTTGAGCTACAGGGAGGGATAGAGGAAACTTGAGCGACTGGTAGTACTAGAGGAATCTTGAGCGACTGATAGTACTAGAGGAATCTTGAGCGACTGGTAGTACTAGAGAAATCTTGAGCTACAGGGAGGGATAGAGGAAACCTGAGCGACTGGTAGTACTAAAGGAATCTTGAGCTACAGGGAGGGATAGAGGAATCTTGAGCTACAGGGAGGGATAGAGTAAACTTGAGCGACTGGTAGTACTAGAGGAATCTTGAGCTACAGGGAGGGATAGTGGAAACTTGAGCGACTGGTAGTACTAGAGGAATCTTGAGCTACAGGGAGGGATAGTGGAAACTTCAGCTACAGGGAGGGATAGAGGAAACTTGAGCGACTGGTAGTACTAGAGGAATCTTGAGCGACGTAGTACTAGAGGAATATTGAGCTACAGGGAGGGATAGAGGAATCTTGAGCGACTGGTAGTACTAGAGGAGTCTTGAGCGACTCGACTAGATATTTAAGGAATGACGTCCGAATTGGCCTGCTTCACGTGGTCGTGTGGACTTTCGTGGGCAGATTCCATAGTAGTCTGTATAGTGAGCATTATGGAATGTTCTCACGTGAATGCTGGTAAGTTAGTTAGTAATTATGGAGTTTTGCTTCACTGTGGGAGTCTTTCGCGAAGATTAAACCTTTAATATTATGCTGCGCGAATGACGGAAGATTAGAAAGATGGATTTAATGACGTATACCGGACAGTGTGATGACAATATACTTTTACACTTACAACCTACGGAGGTTAGGTGATGTCATCCTCGAAACAACGGTTATTATGACTATATACATATAACCTCCGTCATTGGCGGTTACGCGTAGTTAAATGGCGGTGGTGTCGAGGATGAGTTGATGTAGGTTGTAAGTGTAAAAGTATCTGTGACGTCGGCTAGGACAAAATAAGTCAGATTAATTAGATTTCTTCGAGATATAAAGCGGGCGGGTCCCTATGACGTACAGACAAGCACAGGCAAGTGTTAAAAGTACTGTTCAATATTCTTCACGTAGTATACACTCTCAAGTGTTCAAGGTTTTGACGTCATTTCATATTATATTAATCTTGTTTCACCTTTCAATAGTATTGTCAGCAATACTTAGTTTGGTTTCACGACACCATGCTTGGTGCGTGTTTGACCCCCATCCCGACCTCCCCTTAAGCAGCTGAGTAAATTGTCATGTCACCCAGTACTAAGATCTAACTCACAGGGACCAGTCAAACATTAACAAATAAATGTCCGTGTGTTTGTTGGACTGACTAAAAATGCATAATTTTGCATTCAGTTATTAAAAGCAACCTAATTATAAAATTCATTATATTTGAAATTCTAATATAATTACATTTATAATTAGGTTTATTTTTAATACATGGAATGCAAAATTGTACATTACTAACTAGTCCACCAAATGTACGTACATTTTAACTCTTCTTAAATTAAAATTGTAAAAAAAAAGGTTATTGACTGGTTTTGACATCTAACTCTGTTGTACCTCTTATTTCGCAGTTGGCACCGCGTTCATAGTTTATAAACCATGACCCAGATTCCCTCGTGCACCCCCACACCACGCGAGGAACATTTCATCTCTCACCCATCTCTGACGGTATGATTAAGTGTGGAAGAAACAGTGTGTCCAATGTGTAATGAGAGTGTGGAATGTTTTGTTACATTGTTAATAACATATCTGTTTGTCTGCTTATCAATATACAGTATCTGCTGCGGACCATACCGACAAGATATGTCACTAACCTTGAACTTCCCAATAGTATTCGTATCATCATGAGTGTTGGGTACGAACACTCTCATTGGATAATTTCATCATTCGACCGTCACCCTGAGGTTGGTCGAATGATGAAACGAATACGCTCATAATATCTTCATGTGCATGTGTTAGGCGTCAGCAGACATTAACTATCACCTTCCACCATTACACGCCGGGACGAGTGTGTTTAATATAGTTGGATCACAAGAAATAAATATTTCCAAATTTGAGAATTTGTTACTTTCGTGTGTTGCATGAACATTACTTCTATTTTCATTTATTTGAATCGATGAATAATACGATAGTCCTGTGGTAAAGTTAGAAGTTGTATCAATTCGCTGTATTTCTCAATATAACAATTAATAAAATAAAGTATAACGTATATCTTCATTCTCAGTAAATCTATGACTAAAAATTATTAAATTATTAGTATCACAGTTATGTAGTTTTAGCTTGCCACCCGTGTAAAAAAAATATATATTTCATAGAATTTATAAAAAGCAAAGGGCACACGTTTTCGAAAACTTTAAATACAACGCAACATATGACACAAATGATATAGCAAATGTATAATACCAAGCCAGTTTCGTTGAATGCAAACACAAGACTGAACTATTCTTAGTTTTATTTCAAAATATAGACATTCTAATACGTCCATTCATCATCAATAGCAGTTGCATTGTATATTAACTGCCATTTTCATTTCTTTTTGGGAATTGTTTATTTCAGTTTGTATAGCGAAATTAAATAAGTCAATTCTTCTTGCCCCTTTTTGTATAGCGGAATACTGGCCAAAGCAACATATATCAAAACAATATCAGTAACCAGTCAATTTACTGTGTTAACTAGCATACTTTTCATTGTGTGTTGAAATATGACTATTTGTTAGAAAAGCAATTTAATACAGCATCAGTTGTAACTAAAATAGCTACTAGTCGTAAAGAAATGTTTTAGCTTATGTACAAATATAGAACTTAATTAAGTTAAAATAGACAAGCAAACGATAGCAAGACAGATACTAGGTTAGTCATATAGACGTGCTTTCTAATGATCACCCCGCTCTGGTGATACATTTATATCGCCTTGGATTATATTTCAAAATTGACATCTGCTTTTAGCATTAATTGTTTACCATTGACGCCTATGTTGATGCGGTATACTGTTTTCATGAGTGACAAAATATCTTATGACTCAGATTGAACTGTTGAGCTATTCAAAGTTGCCTGTGTGGTGATGTCTATAACTTGTTTATCTATTCGGGAATATCGTTGCCAATTAACTTGTCATGAACTTGTTATTAACGTGTCGAACCTCCCGGTGTGTAACGTCGAGTTACTCCAGACGTCATGGAACAGTTAACACTAGGCGCCCACTTACACGATGTGAGCTACGATATATCACGATATCAATATCGGGTGTAAGCTCGTCATAGTTCTTCATTAGTTCGCAACGTACTCGTGGTACTTCGCAACGTACTCGTAGTACTTCGTGAGAGATCGTAGATGGTAGAAAAAGTTTTGAACATGCTGAAAACTTTTGCAGTGATCGTATGACATCGCATTCGGCACGTGTTATAGTCGTGTTGTGCTCGGCATTGGTCGTAGTTTACACGTAGTCACGCTCCGACGTAAAGAATTAATACAATCAATCAACGTGACTAGATCTACGTGTAAACAGAATGTGTGGTCTTTCAAAATTAATCGGAGATGATGTTCTCGAGTAAATTAAGTTTCATCGCATCCAGACGAAATCTTCAGCTGAATACCTAACAGCCTGCACAGGCAGTGTAACGCGTGCCGCTAGATCGGCTTATTCAGGTAAGACAAAACCCTCCAAATGTCAATTATTAACTCTCACTCAGTCGAATCATAAAATCGTTGGCTGAAAATGTTGATTTTGACGCACATATCTACTTATTTTACGTAATCGGGCAAAATAAATCAAGTGTTAAAGTTTATATCCATGCCGCTGTTAAGCAGATCTATCGAATACAAGTTCACGGTACCCACCCACCCAACCTACAAGAACGTCAACCAGTGACTCAAGGCTGTTCAAGTCTCTATTTGCTACGTATCCTTTGAACTCGACTTGCTAATTTGCCGGGTTTTTTTTCACAAAAATAAAATCATTTCAATTTCACACCATAAGCAAAATATTCATTTAGTTTCAATTTTAACTGATTGACATAATTCATTATGGCCTTGATCTTTGTATTTATGTTGTTCCTTGTAAAGCAATGCATGGCTATTATTTAACAGGTTGTTTAATAACATGTTGTTTCACACGTCTTGTTGTTAATGGAATGCGAACATTGGTAATGAATATGTACGTCATCGTAGCTTTTGGTATTTGTTAGCCATAGATTACTGTTCATAGTTCATATTTGACACCAGTGCTAAATTCTCCAGACGCATGCTGTGGCAAAGTCATATACATAGACAGTGTCAAGGTCACACAGATGCAGTGACAAGGTCACATAGATGCGGTGACAAGGTCACACGGCGGATGCCCATGTTACGGAAATACAGCCAGTGAATCCAAACAGAGACAGCTCCTGATGATGTCCCCGTTTGAACTGGACACTTGCATTACTTTCCAACAGTAGCGCGACGCGTGTATCAGATGAACCAGTTTAATAGATCAAATAAATTACAATCACAAGAGATACGATAGCACATAATATCTACTATGACCTGATAGCTTCCGTTGTGAGTATGGGCGCATGCGCAAGTCTGTATGCACTCCTAAAGAAGTCTAAGCAGATAAATACGTCCATTACATACAGTAATTGTTTGAAGTCATGCTTTCCCCGGTGTGTATGTGCTCCATTGGTGATACACAAAGACATACTCTCTGTGTGAGGTATATATCCGCACCACTGTAATATCCGCACCACTGTAATATATATGCACCACTGTAGCCACGCTAGACGTCTTCGTGGTATGTTTCAGTCGTGAGCATACAGGGATGTAATCTGTCCATATGGAAGTATTCAGTACAAAACAAATTATTGTTGGAATCAGTAGATACAATCTCTTGAGGATGTCACTATTGCTGGTCAAATGGCGACATTGTCTGGTTATGTAGTCGTCCGAATGCACATTTGTAGTAGTTGGAATGCATGTAGTCTCCGCCTCTGAGACAATGTTCATCCGCTGTTGGCATGCACGCGCATGTGTCTGTTGAGATTTCCAGACTGGGAGAAGCGGAGTAGACAGAGTTTACACTGGTATGGCTTCTCTCCGCTGTGAATACGAAGATGTTTCGTCAAGGTGGAACTGTCTGAGAATGCCTTCTTGCACAGTCGGCACCGGTAGGGGCGTTCCCCAGAGTGTGTGCGCATGTGCGTGGTGACCGAGGAGCTTTGGGAGAACCGTCGGTCGCAGATTGGGCACCGGAAGGGCTTTTCCCCGCTGTGTGTACGGATGTGTGCAGTGAGGTTGGCTGCCTGCGAGAAGGACTTGTTGCAAGTCGTACACTTGTACGGCTTCTCGCCTGAGTGCGTTCTCAGATGCGTCTTTAGAGTACTGGGTCGCGCGTAGGTTTTTCCACAAGTCCGGCACATGTTTGTCTTGAGGGTGTTGGGGTCCAATTCCGGGGGTGGAGGGGGCGTCTTCTCCGCCACGAACTTGGAGCGCTTCAGATGACTGACTGTACAGAACCTGGCTGCGTCTTTGAACGTATCCGAATGTTTGTAGTAGATCCCGCCGCGACCGTCAGACACGGGCCGGAAGTCCGACGAGAAGCTGTACGAGGGGGGATACGACTGCGCGTTGTAACCTCCGTACTGGGGCTGTAGGGGCTGGGAGTAGGAGTGGCCGTGGTGGTATTGCCCCATCGTGGGGCTCTGGGGCTGGGACGGCCACTGCTGAGGTGGGACGTGGTTGTATTGCGAGTTACCCAGACCATGCGGCATGCCGACGTTCATACTCATTGAAACGTTAACGCTCATCGACGGAAAGTGGACGTTCGCTTGGGGACCTTGCGGACCGGAAGGACTTGGTCCGGCTTCCGGGTACTGAACGGGATACTGCGCGGGGGGCGTCGGTCCGTAGGAGTTGTGGAACATGGGGCTCTGGTGAGCCATGGCGTAACCAAGACTCTGGTGGCACTGAGGGGTCAAAGGTCCCGGGTTCATGACCTGGCTGTGACTCAGATGCGGCGGCATTGGGGGCGGCGACAGCGGCGACAGTTGTCCGCTGAACTGAGGGTGTACCACGGCGTGTTTCAATGACAACAGCGCATCAGCAATGTCATGGGGAGCCTTCTCCTTGAACACCGTCAGATCTCTGCAAGGAACCAAGTCGCAACTAATTAGTGTTTGGAAATAAATTAGGAATATTTGTTTTAAAATAGTGACCATGTGAGTGTGAAATTAGTTGGGTCTGTGTATATATACGACCCGATCCAAACCACTGAGACAGAAATTGGCCGCAATAAGGTGAGTGGAATCAAGCGTGATCATTCCACCTGCCAGGGAGGTCAGGGGTCAGCTGGACACAGACGACACTCATTAAAGCTGCACTGACACCTCAACAACATGCTATGTGATACAGAAACACCCAGAACATGTTTGACCAATATTCCTAAAGTAAGCATCGTGTGTGTCGGTACATTTCGTCAACAATGTTAAAGCACTCAGCCCGTCAAAGGGTCTCCGAAATCTAGTAGCATAAGCTATAATAATGCACACAAACATTTTGAACAGGTTGGAACAATTCTACCTTCGGGGGAGTTGAATCTAGGCAGTTTACCAAACATTTTGATTCCCTTACAAGCATGTTTTCAACACTGAACTGTCTGTATAATAGTCAGGCACTTAGTCGGTGTTAGGACGTCCTGAGTCGCTGTGTACACGCGCGTACAACTAGGCTCTGTCTACACAGCTCAACACAAGCGCCTGACGTAAGCGCGCGGTATTACCGACCAAGATATTGACACAAATCAATTAATAGATTGGAAGGAGATGTTGAAGTATAGACAGACATGCAGATAGACAGACATAAAGACAGACAGACAGACATAAAGACAGGCAGACACACACACTGTGTTTTTCATGTACTAAAGATAAGTTATCAAAGTGAGCGTTTTAGACCCAAAAATAATAATTATGCATATTAAGAACAGCCGATACATACTAATACGAGGTTGGATGATGTTAGACCCCGAAGTAATGAAACCTTATAAAAAAATTGAGAACGGTTTAGTCTCGCGAGGCCGACATGAGGTGCTGGTCACGGTTGATAACAGAATATGTTGTCAGCCTGGTGGGAATTTCAGGTTTAACGTTGAGAGGTGGTCACGCCTTCACTCAATCGATTTAATTAATTGCTATTCATTCTCCAACCTGAAACCTTTAAAACAATATGGTCTTCTTGTACCTCGTCTAAAGACATCACGCCCCCTTGAGCTTTGTAACAATAGGGTTACACCGTGGCCTACATAAAACCGAAAGGGTTGTCGACCTCGCGATCATCATATTTGTGTATGTCACACGAATAGTGTCGGCCTCGAAGGAATACACCCATGAAAACATACTAAGAAATAATGTGTATAGTTACTTCTAGGCGAGAATTAAATGTTATAGCATTCGGACATATTCTGAAATATTCAGACATTAGGCCTACTGTTAATAGTTGCGTCTATTTAAATACATAGTTGCATCCGTTCATATGTCGACACACCAATGACTGTGATGCTCTATGTGTAGGCAAAGTCAATCTGTAAAGTCGTAAGCCGTTTTGTTAATTATGTTTTATATCTCGTATTATTTTGAAAATGTAAATGTACAATGAATTTAAATTGAAAATGAAACACATGCCAAACTACATGTATTCATATATTATTTCTGTCATATAGTTGTTTATTTGCGATTTTATCACAAATTATCTTCACCATTTGGTAATTTTCAGAGAATAAAGTACGTTGAATACATGGATGAATTTATTTTACTGTTCACCGCTAACAGACTGAAATGTAATTAATTTGTTCAGATCCTGCCAACTATAAGCATAAATCAGGGGTGATATTCTATGAATAGCTTAGTCTATACTTTGCAACACATTTTTTACTAAGTTTTCTATTTTGAATTAGTCTGCAGTTTTCGAGTACGTAGCCAAATACATAAAACATAGTCAAAATGTGTTGAAATCTAAGATTTGTATTGCTGACTTGTCAATTATAAAAACTAAGCAGTTTATAGGATACCGTCCCAGCAATATATAGCACTACGATACGTTACACATGTACGCTATTGTAAGGATTTACTATTTTACTATTTTCCGCATAAGAGGTGAGTGGAATAATTATATCATTACGTTACACATGTTCGCGTACATGTGTAACGTAGTGCTATATTCCACTCACCTCTTATACGGAAAATAGTAAATCCTTTAAAGTAGACAGAAAGAACGAAACTACAAACGGTGCGGGTAACGGAGATACCAATCATATGAGGTGTGCATTAAAATATAATGTGATGTGCGCGTCTATGTAGAAGCAATATTAAAAGGTCCAGACTTTTATCAAGCAAAAATGTGAACCAAATAAAATCTTTGAATTTCCTCAAATAATATTCTATTTGAACTATCTGTAATCCACGGACATACATGATGCGGATATCTTTGTTTCTTAGATCTAGCGACATGTATACATTCAAAATATGTTAACGTTTAGTATAAAACTTTGAAAGATAGACTCTCTAATCTATATAGTTTTCTTGACGATCAATTTATTTGTAACATTACATTATTAAAGTATAAATGATTGCATATATTATTTTCTTTAAATATTAGTAACTAGAATATACTAGTAAATACCGAAATACGCATTGTTATTACTTTTCGTGTTTCGGAAATACACTGAAATAGAGATTGTTATTGAAATTGAATTTTGTTTTAAATGCACTATTAATTAAAGATTGCTGTGAACATATCTGCAATCATACACAAACTCGTACAAATTATATTGCATATCGCAATGATTGTAATGCATTATTTTTAACATTTACAAACCAAGAAACAAGTATATAAACATATTAAATAGCGAAATGTAATGAAACAATCACTACCTGAATTGTTCTTGGATATTTTAATACCTATAGTTTTGGACAAGATATTTAATGAGAAAAATTAGCTGAAGGAATTCTATGTTAATATTTAATTTAAGAATGTACGGACCATATTTTTTCACCCGTACGGGAATATACATGAACAGTAGAATATAATGAAATGTAAAGCTGTCACGAGTACTCACTTGTAACCGGGTGGGCACGGCGAGAAAGAAAATACGTTTGGAAATTGATCAAACTCCAGTGACGGCATAGAAAACGAGCTCATATTCATCTCCGGAAACGGGTGAGGTGACTCGGGGGTAACCGAGTTTCTACTCGGGCAAGATCGCCAAACATCGGAATAGTTAGAGGCGTTGCCGTAAGCGGTATCCATTGAATTTCTGAAAATAATATATAGAAGTCTTGAAGATAAACCCAAATAGTTATTATTTATAACAAACTATCATTTGCATTTACTTACGTATTTCATTTGTCAGAAAAGCATATTGTCAATAAGGTTTAACAAATCATTGTAAATAGCTTCAATTAATTATGATACATAGAGAGGTAAATTGATGTTTTCTACATTTCCATAAGCATAGTAGATAAAACCTTTTTGTGAAAAGAATATGATATTTGGAATACAGTCTCTAATAATATGATATAATGTGCAAGATATATCTTTTATTCCAATATTAATATATATGTTTTACAGTTATGTAATAGAATTATTTTTTTCTCTCTCAATTTATAAAATAATATGGGGATTAAAGAATACGGTGCTCAACATGTAAGTCGAACAGTTAAGAATGTTCGCAATATGGAATGTGGATGTGTACAGATGGTAAATGAACAATTTTCCTTGAAATAATTACACTTTTAATTTCAGTAAAAATCTCCAAACATAGCAAATTAAATTATAAGACAACGAAAATAATATCAATTCTTGATCATTAATCGACAAACAATTTGATATTCTGAATAAGACATACATATGATCTGAATAGGAAACAGAGATGTATACTTGTAAATACAAACCTAGCAATGTCAAATAGTTTGCAAATTTTTCTTATCAAATTTCACCATGTGACGTCTATATAATTATTCAGTCAGAAAGAAAATTATGTCAAAACAATGACTGTTTTAATTATGTACTTACGGTCTCTGTCGGAACTCCGAGCATACTCACCTCAGAATGGTTGGGATATTGGCGGACGAATCCTCTATCAAATGAGTCCATGTTTTGATTGAATATGGTGCTTAAATAAGACCCAAAGTCATCGATACATAGTCCAGCTCGAAAATTGAGCCGACAGTGATTTAAAAGCTATCGCTGTTCGCCGCAGGCTTACAGTGCGCATGAGCAGATCTATGGTTTCGCCATCTTTTTATTTGGAACTCTTCAATCTCGGAGTACAGGATCTTGTGGGTCATCTACTGGTTTTCATTACCAGCTTATTGGCTAATGAGATTGAAGAAGCCACAAACTCGATTTCTGATTGGCGGAGACGAGGAATCCAAGAAACGACGAGGAAATCGCTTTGAAACTGAATACAAGACGTCGTGGCAGCGTGTCGTCCGTGAAGCCATAGCGAGGCCGCTACCAGAATTTACAGTCGGAATGAAATGAGTCGATGACTTTCAACTTCAGAAGCATGTCAGACTTCCCCACTTTTTGTTGTTGATAACTTTCTTACGCTCCTCAAGACAAATTACACCGACGGACGCGCTCACGACAATACCCACACGTGCGAACACGTGCAATCGGCGCGGGGAGCCAAGTCAACTCGGCGTGCGATTAGAGTGTACGACTACTACGACAACGAGGCAACACGGGGCTAAGTAGTTGGGCGATTTACCCCCAGTTCAGGGTGGACTATCACAGCCATCAGATACCCCGACACCCGGAGGTCGCCACCGACCTGTGGCTGGGGCGGGTTGTGGGGTGGCACGCCCCCCCTGGGGTCAGATACCTGCGTAACGTACACCCGTAGTGCTTGTCTTCTCACAAGTTGGCGCGTGTTTAATGTGCAGTACCATTGCACGGTGTCAGCCGTAAGCAGTTTCTTTGGAGGAACTCCGATTCCCTGATTATATCCTTTGAGATGGTGAGGCACGACACTTTTACGACTAACTCCCAACATCCTGGAATGACTAAATCTATCGATACAAATAAATAAAAATAATTAGTGAAAGAATCTAGAAAGCGACTCTAAACCCCAAATCCAAAAATAAGACGGAAAATAAAGATAACAACGAGTTCTTATTCCGGTGGCCGGAGCATGTATTGAATACTACAGAGAGGCAGACCTACAGGCATACTACTTTTATTAAAACAATGAGACTACTGGGACGTTAATAAATATAGTTACTATACAGCTACACGATGAGTAGGCATATGCTAGTTTTAATGATGCTATACAACATTTAAAACTAGTCTCCAAGCGTTACCCCGTATGTATCAACTGTGGGTAGCTCTTAACACAAGTCTGCATGTTAGCATTCGATCCTGAAAATAATTTTAAAATTCTGAATATCTCATTTTCGTTAGCGTAGGCCGACTTTATGGATAATTAAATCGTAATGTTTCCGAACAAAATATAATGTATTCTCATAAATCCAGAGAAGAAGTAATATTAATACTAGTAATAGCACACAGTATACAAATATACGTAAGTGTACACTTTGCATATAACGTAATTTAAAGAAACGATACCTAAATGTATTTATATCATTTAAATAGTAATACAAAATATTTACCATGGCTAAAGTTTAGTGGGTAGTACGGTTATTACAGAAATACTTTGAGGATGTTTGTTTATGTAAATATGGCTCAGATTTACATTTGAGCAAGACATTCAATTCGTCATAGGGTGCATATTTTAGCTACTTTAGGTATATGACCACCTGGCTGATGTTGTTGGTAAGCTAGTGTTTGCTGTCCTAAATTTGTTGATCCAGATACGTTAAAATATATTTACATAGCGATTTCTAGAAATCAATAGTTCCGCTTCGTACGCTAATATTAGCATGATTAGTCAGATAAATTGGGACCTTTAAGTTTGCGTATGACTTATATTTTCTCCAAAATGCAATTCCCCCTTCGGCTTTCTTCACATACGTTGGCTACAGTATAGAAACTGGAAGGTACCATAATGTTAATGTTAAAGATAGAACATGTAAGGCTTGCTCCAGTGATATTGAAGACGAATTTCATGTTATACTGAAATGTCCAGTATACCTTGAAATTCGAAATATAAAATAATTTCGATCGGAGACTAATTACGCTTTATTTATCCATATATGAATAAGGTGAAATGTATCTTGTTTTTGATGCATCACTGTTCTAAGAAGGAATGACGTTACCGTTGCTTATTATATGTTTAAGTCGTACCACTGAGTTTTGTCCCCTTGCATTTATAAATAACAATACCATCATATTCAGGTTGTCAATCAGTTGTCTATGGGGGTTTGCAGTGGATGTTCGTCTACCATACAGCGGTGGAAATGTTTTTGGAAGTCCAAACATGATTTTATGTATGCTAACTGAATGTATTTTGCAGTTGTAGTCCAAAACAACCATAAATATCTGTGATAGTATGCCTTTAATACTGTATAATAATGATGATAATACTACTACTACTACTAATACAAATGATGATAATAATAATAACAATAATAACAATAATAATATTTGTTTAAATACTGATAGTGATCGATAGTGATAGTGATAACGATAACGATAACCACAACAATAACAATAACGATAACGATAACAATACTACTACTACTAATAATAATAATAGATAAGTAGCTAAGAACTAGTCCAAAACAAACATAAATAGCTGTGATATTATGCCTTTAAATCAAAGGATAATATTAAATGTTACTTTCTACTTATGTATTATGATTAACTGTAAAGTTAAACACAAAATAAAGAATTGAATCAGCTGTGATATTATGCCTTTAATATGACATTTAATATATATATATTACTATTAGATCATATCACGGAACCCCTATGCCAACGGTAATTATTCAGGTTATTATATACTACTCAAACTTGTACCATTGTTGTAGGAAAAAACATATTCAATGACCCCATATTGGTATACTATAATATAATACCACTTAATAGTAATTCCTAGCAAATATTGAGTAGTATATATTTCGCGACAGGTATACTGGTACATTGATTTACAAATTGTTAAAAATATTAATATCGAGTTAAAAGGTGATCTTGTCACTTTAACGTTTCAGACAACGTACCAAAATGTACAGATACATTGTTGTTAATAACGGGTAAGGATAAGACTTCAAAAAAACCAAGACGCGTACATTTGACTGTGATCAAAAGGTACCGCCGTTCACAAAATGTATCTATGTATCACACGCCTGAAAAAAATACCCAGGGTCCCTTATTCCCATAAAGCAGGTAACACATATAGAAAGTTTAGAACAAACGACACACCATTTTCCAAGATGTTCGTGAGGACTTGTACCATTGTTTTCGTCTTTTTAGCGACAGTGTGTGTAGATGCGGGAAAATCCGTTACCTTAATTGACAGTAAGGAAACCATTGAGGTGATAACCCGTTTGGTAGAAGGAACATTCAATGTACCTGTCCGGGAAAGGAATAGCCTATAAAGAAAAGCATATATGCAATGGTATAGACACAGGGACGTGTACTATGTGGTTAATGGTCAATTGCATTGGAATGGGAAAAGGGTGATTGACAAAAACAGTGGACGCGATATAATTTTAACAGAATTGAAAAGAACTAAAGGAAGTGGTGCTAGGAAAATTCTAAATCGACTGCGTTACAGGTATGTAGGATTCTCGGTGAAGTACATACAGGAAGTTATCAATCAGGATGGATGTTATCAACGGATACGTGTGAAATTCACTAACATTCCACGAATCAGGCCTATTCGAGCCAAAGAAGTACAGGAACGAAATCAAATCGATCTGATGGATGTTGGGAAGACATTTTCGGTCACTGTGGACGGTACCGTGTTCAGGTATATTTTGACTGTGCTTGATGTGTTTAGCCGGTTCGTTTGGCTGATACCGCTTTCAAATAAACGTGCTGCTTCCATTGCAAAATGTCTACATAAACTCTACATAGAAATAGGTCCTCCACGTGTAGTGCAGTGTGACCAGGGTGGTGAATTTAAAGGTGCATTAAACGGATTATGTGCGAAAATGAACATCTCAATAATAAGAAGTCGACCATACCATCCTAAATCACAGGGCAAGGTTGAACGCAGTCATCGTAGTCTAAGAGACAAAATAAGTTATGACTTGACTGTAATGGCAAAGACATCAATTAATTGGATCAAAAGATTGAAGAAATATGCCAGCATACTGAACAATGACCCTAAGCGAGTCCTAGGAAATAAGTCCCCTTTTCAGATATTTTATGGACGAAATAACAGAACTGTGACAGATATCTGTGACAGCAATGGTGAAACACGTTGCTCAGAAGAGACCACACATGATAGGTCACTGTCCCCAAAGCCTACAGATTATGCCAATGTGTCAAAGAAGGTACAATCTCTTCGATCAACAGCTGCTAAAGCAACACACTTACATAATGAGTATATGATTAAAAGACATCAGAAATCAAATGCGTCTCAAACACTACAAAAAGGGACGCCAGTTTTCGTGAAGCTACCGTCAAGATCCGGTGTAAAACCGACTGCACGCCGACATGTCCAGCCAGGTCATATTGTAGAATGCGGCAAGAATGATAATTACAAGATCATTTACAAAACTCCTGACTCTAAGGAAACTGACTCGAAGTGGTTTCCTTGTGAAGACGTAGTTCCGCAAAAGATCTCAAAAAGTGATGTTCATCGTAGTAAATTTTATATTTGCTACACACACGCGGATCACTTGGAAGAGTTTGGTGCATTAGGAATGAGGATTGCTCTTGATCCTCCCGGAAATGGGAACTGTCAATTTGAGGCTCTAGCTGACCAACTTCATATCGTTGGAATACATCGTTCCGCTTCTACACTGAGGGCTGATGTTGTCCGTGAAATGAGGAATTCACCTAGAGGACTAGATGGTGTTCATTATGCCAACTTTGTTGATGGAGAATGGGACACATACGTTGATTCTGCTAGTCGTTCGGGAACATACGGTGATCACATTACTCTGATGGTAGCATCCAGAGTGTATGGAGTGACTATTCGTGTGTGTCGTTCCGGAACCGACAGTTTTCATGACATTTCAGATGACATATATGACAATCCCATTGTCTATCTCGGCTATTTTCCCGAAGGAGAAGGAGAACACTATGTAAGTCTTGAACCATCAGTTAACGCCCCGCTGGACTTGACGTGCTCCAATGATTCACTTGACATGGTTCTCGACCGTGGTGCTGAGTCACCTGACGAGGCGACTCCCTGGAAACCATCACAACTGTTAAACGGGGATGAGTCAACTGATATCGGTAACGGTACTTCTCCTTCGGAAGCATCTCAAGATCTAACCGATGAGGCGCCAACTGATAGTACTCCCTCGGAAGCATCTCAAGATCTACCCGATGAGGCGCCAACTGATGGCACTTCTCCCTCGGAAGAATCTCAAGATCTACCCGGTGAGGCGCCAACTGATGAGACTTCTCCTTGGAAATTATTTCAAGATATATCCGCTAATGTGCCAACTGATGAGATGTCTCCCTCGAAAGCAAGTCAAGATCTACCCGGTGAGGCGCCAACTGATGGCACTTCTTCCTCGGAAGAATCTCAAGATCTACCCGGTGAGGCGCCAACTGATGAGACTTCTCCTTGGAAATTATTTCAAGATGTATACGCTAATGTGCCAACTGATGAGATGTCTCCCTCGAAAGAAAGTCAAGATCTACCCGATGAGGCGCCAACTGATGGCACTTCTCCCTCGGAAGAATCTCAAGATCTACCCGATGAGGCGCCAACTGATGAGACTTCTCCTTGGAAATTAGTTCAAGATATATCCGACAGTGTGCCAACTGATGAGACGTCTCCCTCGAACACATCTCAAGATCTACCCGATGAGGCGCCAACTGATGAGACTTCTGTGATACCATCTCAAGATTCACACGATGATGCGCCATCTGGTGAGATTTCACTTATGTCCATTCCAGAGGAGATCCTTCGAATAATACTGAACTATACCATAGCTGGAAACTTACATGGCCGACAGATTCTCAAATGTGTGAACAAATATTTCAGGAATATTGTCAGCTCCTTCCCAGTTAGAATGCTATACTTGAATGATCCTGTGGAAAGCAGAATCCGTTTTCCAATTGTTTCTGTCAACCAACTGGGGAGGGTGGCAGGAAGGAACAGTGGATTAAGCAACTTCTTGGTACGTCGCAATGGTACAGGGCATGGTTGCACCTGCGGAAGCGTGACAACTACGGATGGTATATCATTGAACGTGTTTTCTGGAGAAAATAGGAATTATGAGAATGTAACAGACATACCTTTTTGTTACACTTTTCGCAGTTGTTACATTTTTCGTCGCTACTCACTGCGAAACATGTAACAACAAATGTAACAACTTAAGAAAAATGTAACAAATATTGTGTTACATTTTTTTTCAGGAATATTGTGTTGTTACATTTTTTTCGTAATGAGTAATGACTTGACACTGTGCTAACGATATGGCAAATATAATTTACGGGTTATTGCTAATTTCTATGTGTTTTTATGTGAAGCTCAAAATGTTTTAAAATTTGTGTAGGAATGCATGCCTATTATTTAGGTGAGATTTGCACAGGACTTATATTTATGGTGATTACGACATTGAGAGTGAGTAATACGTCCCGGATTACACAATAATAATTAATTCATCAACATAAGTCATAATGGCCTGGGTCTCGAATATGTGCTTGAAAAGACGTATAGATCTAGAGCTAAAAGTGTGTACAGTTTCTATTTTCTATTGAATTCTGCATTGTAATCGCACTGTTTTATTTGACAAATTTCGTACGATTTACAAAACCGAGTTCAGCAGTAAATGCACTTATCATAAGTTCATAACGTTTTATGTTAAATCGTACTCGTTTGCACGTTATAATAACATCACCAAGCTGGTCGATTATAATTATTAGTATATGTAAATTACAAAACGTACTGAAGTGTCCATTAGACAGTATGTACTATATATGCATGTACCCCGGTATCTGATTTATGTTTGCATTTGATTTGTACAATTTATGGTTTAAAAATAAAGGTGTTGCAATAATGTATACGTTTGTTACATAATAATACGTTATCGAGTGAAGATCAAAGACGGCGCCATAGTGTTCTAGTATATGGCCACAATTTTAAAATATGCTTGTTTCCCCTTGTTAAGGCTCGAAACGTGAATTTGCTCCGAAACGTGAATAAGCCCCGAACCGTTAATAGTTTTTGCTCCGAATCGTGAATAAGCCCCGAACCGTTAATATTTTTGCTGCGAAACGTGAATAAATATGCCACGAATCGTGAATACGGGTGTCCCGAATCGTGAATTTTAAATGTAAAAACTAGCATAGATTGGTCAATATTGCACATAACCTGAACACGTTTTAATGTTA
>JAVCKZ010049549.1:0-18200 GCA_034780755.1 Lepetodrilus elevatus
GATTCACATTAAAATTATGAATCGATTCACAAAGACAGAATCGCGTATCACGATACAAGAGGTAAAATCGCGATGCATCGGTGAATCGTGACACCCCTAATCCGTATACATACTTGTAAACTAATCAGATTAACACCAATACTTGTAACACTAGAGATCTACAGGCTGGACTGAGTAACAGACGCCTGTTCATTTTCGTATGACGATGTAGCAGCGCGCATATTGCTCACAGTAGAACTTGGCCTCTTCCGGTTGAGGATAAACCGATACAACGTCACAATCATGCGGATCCGTGAGTATGAGTATGATGCCGTTCCCCGTCTGCCCCCCCGCAGAGAAAAACGAAACAATGTTTTGATCATGCTTAGAAGCTGCTGTTATTGGATGTTATGGTAAGAAAATAGATGCTGGGAGTAATTTTTGGAGAAGTATGATCAGCCGATACATCGGTATTGCTGCTGCCAGCTGCAAACTCTCACTCACAAAGCGGTTGAATATGTTACCAGGCAACAGAAACCCGCGTGAACGTGACAACAGCGGCCCGCGGAATCGCCCACTGTCTAACCAGCAGAACAAGCCTGGCAACATGGGCAACTTCCCCCCGCGCGGGATGCAGCGACCTGGTGGACCCAACCAACCCCAACAGGGCCCCCCACCATCAGGGCCTCCCGGACCCCGCGGAGGGCCCCCTCCAGGAATGTTTGGTGGTGAGTTGTTTCCTTCAGTGCTTGAAAATGTCTGCAAAACTCTAATTTTAATTGAAATTAATAGAGATATGATTGAAATTAATAGATACAATTGAAATTAATAGATACAATTGAAATTAATAGATACAATTGAAATTAATATTGAAATTAATAGATACAGTTGAAATTAATAGATATACGATTGAAATTAAAGATAAGCTGTAGTGTAATTGAACACTACTTGAAACGTCTTTCTAAATCCTAAATCCTAATTTAAAAAAAAAAGTTGAAGCAACAAATCCAGTCAATTAATTTAGGTGTTTCTATTGAAAGTGGTAGTTTGAGACATTTAACAACTTTTTTTTGTTTTGGCAGGACCTCCGAGATTGGGACCTCCTCCGTCAATGCAGCTCCCCGGGGGTGGTCACCTTCCAGGGGGCCCGCCCCTCAGACCCCCCCAGGGTCCTCCTCCCCCTGGCATGGTTGAGGTACGTCACAACATTATATTTTCTCAACTTTGCCAACCGGAAAAGTTGTTAGTGCATTGTCTTCTTGTGAGAGAAGAGCTTTCATTAGGTAAAATCCCTGATTTTCCAAGCGTTATCCTTCTGTCGTGTGCTATAATGATGTGCCTCCTTCTGTCGTGTGCTATAATGATGTGCCTCCTTCTGTCGTGTGCTATAATGATGTGCCTCCTTCAACCGCTACATGTGAAGTCGCTTCTTTTCTTACATTACCTAAATTAATTGTTACCCACCCAATATAGAAAGTCCACTCGTAAAAAGTCTGCAACTGAATATTGAAAGTATACTGATAAAGGGAGACTATCCAAATTCTGCTTAGTTTTCCATCGTTGCATGTGTGTGAAATACCACTGCAACATAAAGCATTAACCACCTCCCTGCTGTATTAGACCCAGGCGTTTAGGGCATTTCAGGCTGCCTCCAGCATAGATAGGGTTAAATCTGTCCCTAGCTCGACCTCACGCGGAATATTTTTGTTTCAGCCTCCACGGATGGGCGGCGGACCCCCGCCTCACATGAGAGGACCCCCTGGGCCCGACCCCAGAGGACCTCCCCCACCAATCAGACCAGACTGGGACAGACCTCCTGGTATGTATAGATGTCTCTCATTGAACCTTGACCTTCTGGCTCATTTAATATTTGTGTTGACCCTGTTTGTAGTGATCATGGCTAAATTCACAAGTATCACGTTTTTGAATGTCCCTGCATCCAGACATTGTAAAGATTTCATTTCATGTTTACACATTTTGCAGGGCTTGTACTTAATGGGTGAAAGATTCCCGCAGCGATGTTAAACTCCATATTCACTCAATTTATGGCTAGGCAGGCTACTGGCATTTCCTAATAAAATCCACCTTTTTTTTCATTTCAACAATGCATATTTGTTTATCTGCATTGTTTTTATGTACTTTTTCCCTACCCCGATTCAATATTTTAACACATTTTGTATTACAAGTCCTATCACATTTTTTCCATGAATTCTGAAATACTTTCAAGACGCGATTTTCTTTTGTATATATATATATATTCTCCAAATTATTAAACTATGCATCACATTTGTAATTTGCTTTATTTGTGTTATTGATTGTAAATATATTACAGCATGGTTGTTAAGTTAAGTTACACAATTTATATAGCGCCATTATCCAGGGAAACAAATGTTTGCTCAAAAGCGCTTAGTCATATGCTCGTGTAAAGAGAACTGTTTTTAGATGTTGTAAGCTTTATCTAAAATGTTATTGTTTGTAAATATATTACAGCATGGTTGTAAGCTTGATCTAAAATGTGTCGTAATCAAACGAACAACAGCTTCCGCCGACTTATAATAACTAGTGCTAGAATCATTTTGCTACACTTCGACAACATTTTCTTGAATTTTTTCTTGATTTTATTTTGCCCGAGTATTGGGATCCACATAGAATAGAATAATATTCATCCAAACAACTTTTTTCACACATCCCCTGGTATCCATAGAGATACTGATTCGGGTGAAATATTGGTGGGAAACCATGGCAACGGGTCGTGTAGCATTGTTTTGGTTACGATTGATCCCTGTTCTTGGTGTTACTAAATCCTCCCCACTTTTGTTATTTGCCTTTATAGAAACTGTTCTTGTTACAAGTCAACCTCCGCCCCCAGGGGGTAAGTCAGGGGAGACCACTCTCATTCATCATGCGGTTAACCGGGATCCCACCCCATCCTAGCATTTTCTTGGTTTTTCATCTGGCATGTTAACTCTGAACTCTTTTCAGTCTCTCGGTGTTCATCAAAGTCTGCTAGTGGGGAGTGGAGTAATCATTAAACTGCCCGCGATAAATCTAACAAAAACTAAATGCTTTGTTAATTCACTAAGGTGGTGTTCCATTGACAGTGTTGGACACACATTCTGGACAGGGGGCTGCTCCTTTCTAGTTGTTTTGACTGTACTTTCTGTCCGACGCATGCGCAGTTACACTGCCGTGTTGATCCTTTGTAACTGCACATGCATCGGACAGAAAGTACAGACAGAACAACTAGAAAGGAGCAGCCCCCTGTCCAGAATGTGCGTCCATCACTGTCAATGGAACACCACCTACAATTGTTAAAGTTCATTGATGATGTAAATTGTGATTAGTTTTTAAATGATTTACTGATCTTAAGGTTATTGTTGATTCAGTCAAGATTTATGACAGAAATATCCTGTATTTCCAGTATCGACCATCGTCGCAAATGGGTGAATGATTCCCGCAGCGACGTTAAACTCCATATTCACTCACTCACTCCAGTATCGACCACATTAATTTTATGTTGTTTTTATTTTACATCTTGTAGTACACTTTATGTTCTTGAACATCGTAGCAAATGGGTGAAAGATTCCCGCAGCGACCTTAAACTCCATATTCACTCACTCAGCTAGATAAGATGTACAATTTCCATTGATTTACCCTCATGAATCTGCCTACTGAAATAACCTACATCACCCTTTCACTGCCGGTTGGGGGTGGGGTATCTTGGTGGGGGTGGGGTATCTTGGAGTGTTATGTACTAATGTTGGGTTTGGTCTGGCCTCAGGTGGGTGTTTGTCTTACCGATGTTCGCATTCCCATTAAAACAATGTCCTGTCTCCTCCACTCCTCTGTGTCTTCTCACTGGAACCTTAGCGTGGGGGAAGCTGGTTACTGGTTGTGGTATTCCGTGTGCGTACTATGTACAGAATTCTGGCTATGGCATTCTCACACATGTGTGGTTAAGACACATTGCGATCATGACAATGATTAATCTATCATTTAATTTTAAAATCCTATAGTTTATTATTATATATTTTTTTTCATTAAAATTAATCTGGTAATATTATTTTTTTACAAGTAGATATTATTCCTTCATTTTGTTACCTGGATTTATTTTCATAATGTTTAGTGTCCATTTTGATCATCTAGCAGTTGTTCACATTCAATTTGGCGCCAGTCCGTTCCAGCCTTTGCTTGTGCTGTTTGCATGTGATGTTTTGATCGACTCCAGTTCCATTTCGCTTCACGTCGTCTTCCATGCCGCCATGTGATAGCCAGGATTCTCATTGTTGCAGGCAGCGGAGCGTTTCCTCGTAGTCCATTCAATGAACCGCCACACAACTTTAACCGTTTACCTTGTAAGTGAAACCAGTCAGTGTAGTGATACGAACAGTAGTTACGACGACGATAACTGATTTATCATGGATGCCAGATTAACCCTCTCTCTGCTGGATTAGGCACAGGCACTCCTCTTCAGGGCATCTCTGGTTGCCGCCAGCAGGGAGAGGGTTAAAGCCCTGAGGCATGATTTCAGTGAGCCACGTTATTACCGCCGGGTCGGTGCAGTGAAGGCGATACAATGAAGTTACTACTGAAAGGGTTAATTAATTATGGGCTAGTTTGATTTATAGGTAACCTGGATAGTGTTGTGTAGCTTGACCAACTACTTGTAATTGACAAGTTAGACACTACTGTGAGAAATAGATTTTTATCAGCGTTCGGAAATACAATTGTTTTTAAGGATTTGTGCAAGATCTTTAGAAAAATGTTGGAATGTATTTTTTTATTTTCTGCTCATAGTTGATTTTGTGTAGATCTATTTAAACTTATCAATGCACATGCCAGAAAATTAGAAGGCAAAGCTACAACCAAGTGAATTCCTCAAAGCTTTGTTTCCTTTATAGAAACATGTATTTGAATCATGGTGATGCTGTATTTGATTTACATTGAGAAACGCCAATAATAATATTGTATTGATACTTTGATATTTAAAAAAATATTTTTATTATTTATTTTTGCATCCATGCTTGTCTCGCTCATCTGGAGTTTTAAGAATCTTCCTACTGGGGCTGCCAGATGAATATCGGCTGGTTGGACGGCAGAACTTGCATGCCTAGTTTGTGTAGTGTACTATCACCTTGTGGTTCTTATGCACTGGTCATGGAATGGTATTCTTCTTAAGTTTTCATGCAGTAGTAATCGTCGCAAATGGGTGAAACATTCCCGCAGCGACGTTAAACTCCATATTCACTCACTCATGCAGTAGTATGTTACCGACTTTACGTTTTAATTACCTATGAACATTATTGTGAGTGGCAACCCCATCAGTCACTACCAGCTGGTGCTCACAGGTCTACTGCGGCATTCATCGCTACTGATGTTGTGGGTTTCCTTCTGCCCTAAACTGACAAGCTGTGATTTAAGTGAAAGAGTCTTGAAAGTGACAGCTCTAACCAAAGGGAAATTTTACGAAATGAAAGGCAACCATTCGTGTCTCGATTAATATTAATTGCATCTAACTTGCCACACACACTCACATATGATGATAGATGTTGACGGTTCAATACGGCTATGTATATTGACACGTGATGCTGGTTTGTTTCAGCTCCGTTCCCTAATGTTGGACCGCCACCCCCGCAGCCGGTCCCGCCTCCTGGACTGCGGCTCCCGGGACCAGGTACTGTCTGATTGGTCGATAACTTCAGCGCGTTTCTCTAAATGGTCGTACCATAGTCTTGTCGCAAATGGGTGAAAGATTCCTGCAGCAATATTAAACTCCATATTCGCTCGCACTCGTAGTCGGGGCGTAATTGATGTAACGCTCAATTGGACAGCGATTACTTATAACAAAAATAGTGTGAAATGTAGGGTTTGTAGACACTGTCGTATTCCGGTAGTAAGTTGTTGAGTATGCGCGAGAAGATTCCCGCTGTGCACTGTGAATTTAAGCATTAGCTCTCTGAAGTGTAATAATCTTGAACCAGCTGTATTCCACAATTAATTTACTATCAGTAGTCGTATTTGATCTGTTTTCCATAGTCACATAGTAATGATCGTCACATACGGGTTCCTCGCAAATGAGTAAAAAGTTCCCAAAGCGACGTTAAACTCCATAATCACTCCCTCACATATGGGTAATAGATTCCCTGTGTGGCGTAAAACAATAATTCGCTCGCCATAGTAATGATTCTAAATGTGTCATTTGAAGTAGCACCTTGGTTAAAAGTGTGTTTGATTTCTTTTTATTTCAAGTATACATGCAAATGATACCAGAGTCGATTGTTTACCAGTCTTTGTCAATCTCTGTATGGTTTGTACATGTGTCTACGTGTTGACAGGATTCCCTGGCGGACCACCCAACCAGATGCCACCGGTGACGGGCCCACCCCCGGGACACATGCCCACCCCGGCCCCCCACGTCAACCCAGCTTTCTTCCCACCCCCTCACAGCCAGGGACCACCCCCAGGACCCTCTGTGAGTAGAGACTGTGACAGTGTAGAGACTCGTCGCAAATGGGTGAAAGATTCCCGCAGCGACGTTAAACTCCATATTCACTCACTCACTCACAGTGTAGAGACTGATAGTGTAGAGTCATCGCAAATGGATGAAAGATTCCCGCAGCGACGTTAAACTCCATATTTGCTCACTCACTCACTCACTCACTCAGTTACTCACTCACTCCCTCACTCACAGTGTAGAGACTAGTGAAGAGACTGGTAGTAAACTTTGATGTCGACTGAGAAATTATCTAATTATTAAAGCACAGCAAAAGCTCCTCGTCAAATTAAATGTCCAGCGTCTCCTTTCACAGAGCTGTCTTATCCACCAAGAGACCCTAGCGTTGTCTTTGCCGATAGCGAATACACTGCAAAGGTGCACCAGTGTTCGAAATAAAGAAAATAATTAGGGGGTCATTCTCCATTGTTAATGGAGGTCAAATCTGTAATTTTCAGGAGGTCACACAAATACTTTTAACATTGCAGATTTTCAAATGACCCCCGGACCCCCTATTAATTCGAACACTGCATATAGTAAAATGTATTGTAACATGTATATTATGTGTGTTGTAAATAGTATGTATAGTAAAGTATTTGTAACATGTATATTACGTGTATTGTACATATTATGTATAGTAAAGTGTTTGCGTTGTTTTCGACAGCCCGGTGATCCCTACGGCCGCCCTCCACCACAGGCGTATCCTAGCGACCCCTTCATAAATCGGCCGCCACCAGAAAGGTAAGATCTACCCACAGTATAACTAACTACTGCCGTGTAGAATGTCAAATAGTCTGAAATAACATTGTAGTCATCACCTAGGGGTGAAATATTTGCGCTGCGACGCACAGCATTAATTCAACCAATTAATCAATCTCAAATTTAAACCCTACCCAGGCGACCAGTAACGTTTTTAATGGAGAACAGTTCAATTAACTCTTTCCATCCTGAAGGAAACTGGAGATGCCCTAAAAAAAGAGCAGTGTTGATGCCTAATCCAGCAGGGAGAGGGTTAATGTACATGCGTCGCTGCATTTGGCTGAAATATTACCACAGTGATGAAAAACAACATCAATCGATCAATATGAATGGACGTCCAATGCAATGTTTGTGCGTGCGGGCTGCTCTTCTTAGTCTATGTGCTTCAGGGTTTCCTCCCATCATTAGCAGGCATTGCTGTTGTTTTACAGCCGACACGAGCCCCCGCCCCCAGCCCTGAGCGAGGCGGAGTTTGAAGAGATCTTCCAGAGAAACAAGACGGTCTCCAGTAGCGCGATCAACCGAGCCGTACAGGACGCTAGTGCAGGTAGGACACGTCCTCCTCGAGTCCACCAGACTGTACCTGTGTACATCACAATACTCAAGTAGCTATGTGTGGTAGTCTTATGTTAGCAGAATGTCCGGTGTAATAGCCAGCTATGAATTTTTGCAATTTCCTTCTCATAATGTTGTCCTAGATGCTTTTGAATGGATACAGTGCACGTTACTGTCGACGGTAAATTGATGGTATGTTTTGCCGTGTTGCAGGAGATTTCGCCAGCGCCATCGAGACGCTAGTCACGGCCATCTCGCTCATCAAGCAGTCCAAGATTGCCGCCGACGACCGCTGCAAGATTCTCATCAGTTCCCTGCAGGATACGCTGCACGGCATTGAGGAGAAGTCCTACGGTTCCAAGTGAGTGTATTGTCTGTCTGTCTGTCTGTCTTTCTCTCAACGTATACTATTTATTACATCAAAAAAATATATGGGGCCCTATTCTCGAAATGTTCTTATAATCGTACAACAATCTTAACGATCGTTATAGTATGGCTACGAACTGTTCTTAGGCTAAGAAGTTTGTAACAACGTTTTGAGAATAGGCCCCCAGTACCATATCTTTATTACACCCCCCTCACACATCTCTCTCCCCTCTCCTCGTAATCCCCTCCTCCCCCTCTCTCCCTCGCAAATGGGTGAAAGATTCCCGTTAAACTTCATATTTTATCTCTCTCTCTCTCTCTCTCTCTCTCTCTCTCTCTCTCTCTCTCTCTCTCTCTCTCTCTCTCTCTCTCCTTACTCGTCGCAAATGTGTGAAAGATTCCCGCAGCGACGTTACACTCACTCACTCTCCCCTTACCCTTCCCTTCCCCTCTGTCTACTGTCTACCTGACTGAGGATCGTAGCTAAGTTTTGAATGGCCACGTTGCAGGACCGCCACTAGCAGCAGCACCAGTACCCGGCGGTCCAGGTCTCGTGACCGCGACCGTGACAGGGAAAAGAGGAGCCGCCACCGGTCGCGGAGTCGAGACAGGGAGTACCGGGAGAGAAGCCGTGACCGAGACCGCTACCACGACGAGCGGCACCGTGAGCGGGACCGGGAACGCGAGCGGGAACGGGGCGACAGAGACTACAGTCGGAGACACTGAGGAGCGGGTCGCCCAGACAGGTAATGAAAGAACCACGCAACAGTTGCCATGATCAGTATTGAGAAATTAGGTTTGTATGTGTGTCTAGGGTATATTATGACACATCGCATATGGGTAAACATTTTCCCACTGTGACGTAAAACAAAAACTCACTTGCTATTTTATGACAACTTATTCCATGCTTTAAGATTCGCTGATTTGATGTTTAGGGAAATGTTCGTTGTTAGTTATTTTACAAATGGATGTAAGGACAAAATATTGTGTTTAGTATCTTATTAAGTTGTTGTAAAGTTTAACCCTCTCCCTGCCGGATTAGGAACACTTGCAGCTCTTTAGGGCATCAGCATGGAGAGGGTTAATGGAATGATTTGCAGTTCCTACTGTAACTTTGTGTCCAGTAACTGTAAAAGATTAAGTAAGCATCCTTTTATTGACGAATGTTACTAACGCTATACCGTAGTGTCAATTTGCGACCAGCTATGAAATCATAATTAATGTATTACCTACCTTTCGTTCTATTTTACATTAAATGCACATCTGTATTTTTAGGCCACATTAAATGCACATCTGTATGTTAAGGCCACATTAATTTAATTATTCGGTTCTCAGGCCTAAGTCACAGGATGAAGATCTAGATTATGCAGCTGTTGATTTCATAATATTCCATTTCAAATATATTGTCAATTGATTCTTCAAGATATTTGTAAGTTCATTGTGAAAATAAAAATAATATATTAAACAATGTCCATATTGACAAATCTTTTATAAATTGATTCTTCATCTTGGGAGTTGTACCTGAAGAAACGAACAATTAACTTTGTCACTTTACCAACTTCATGTACGCTAGTGAGACGAAGATTTCACCGGTGATATAAAGTTGATGTTGACGTTAATAAACAAAAATGTGTTATTGATGGTTTCCATGTCTAGGCGAGATGTTCAACACTGTACGTGAAACATTACTCAAAACATTTGTTATTTACTAAATAGTATCGACAGGATTTAGAATCTTTAGATCATCTGTATTAAAACTATAAATTGGTATTTTCTCGAATGACTTACGATCTGTTAACCCTCTCCCTGCTGGATTAGGCACAGGCACTGCTCTTTAGGGCATCTCTGGTTGTCTCCAGCATGGAGAGGGTTAAAGTTATTGTATGGCCCGCATGTAACACTGTGGGTACCAATGTTTCAGTCAGCTAGGTTGTCTTGTGTTTCATGTTTCTCCTGTGTTTCATTATTGTGTAATGAACTATTGATGCGATTATAGACAGTTGCACAATTCAGGTTATGTGCGAGGATTGTATGATGTTTATTTTGAATTGTCCCGTTGTTTTGTATTGTACCTTTATATATGCAGTTTTTGTTGACCATAAGCCTTCAAATTGAAGCATGCAATGAAATTGACATTCAGTTTTTCCAAATTTAAAATCCTAAATGCCATATTGACATCATCCGAGAGATGATTCACTTTTTACAGTAACAGAAACAGTAATTATTTGCTTTAGCAGGTTTTGCATGATATGTATAATATCTGCTTCTTTTTATTAATAGTTTGAAATCAATGTAAATAGTGGACTCTCGTGGTGTGATTTGTAGGAACAACTTCTATCATCGATGCATGAGAACAATGGAATTGATGTGTTGATCGTGACATTTGATGTTCTCTTGCATCGATAATACAGGATGCTACAAGTCACAGCCTGAAAGTCCACCTTAGTCGACAATATTTATTCCAAATTGCAAGTAAAAAGCAATATTAATATGTCGGCGATTATTTATTCATTTGGATTTGAAATTTGGAAAGCTGTAGTTTTCTGGAGTGCGTTCAGACACAAGACAAGGGCTTGCAAGCGGCTTACCAAACTAGCCACTGTCTCATTGAAGCATACATGGGACAGGGAACCAGTTTAGCCAAGCAGCTTACTCGGCCCTGTGCTGATTGAACGCACCCCAGATGTTGATGAACTGTTTACTTTTCTGGATGAAAACATGCCGTTTCCTCTGTTATAGGTAATAGACGATGTCTGTCAGTGCATTGAGGTTGACTCGATGCCATTGTTCCATACTACAATAGACAATTGACTTTGTTTTGTCACATGCTGTTAACTTGTGCAGAGTCGCGTGTAACATATTTGTTAAGCTTCATCATCGTCGTCCATCGTCATCATCGTCATCCAATCATCATAAGGATCAAGTGGTTAAAGATTGAGAGAAAGACAAGTGTCTTCGTTGAACGATCATCATCAGAGACAGTGAGTCACAGCGTTCATGAAAAAGTCTGCATCTGTGCTTTTCCCTTATCAAGTCTTCAAGAAAACGGTTTTAACAATTATCCAACATTTTTTTTTTGTTCACTTATTCTAATAAAGGTCTTAGTGTCAACTGTTTGTCTTTTTATTGATGGTTTTGAGCTGTTTTGAGCAGCATTGCATGATCCACAAATGAGAAACGGCACATTTACACTGTATTTTGTTGTCGATGGTCCATCGTCTAAAGTGTGTCCATAAACTGCAATTTCGTTGATATTGTGTAAAGGTATGTACGTGTATAGTTTTAGGTACCATTCCGTGTTTAGAGATTATTCACGTAGAAGGAGATGGGCCAGTGTGTTAGCTGTGTTCAATACCCGATGTAGTAGCCTTGTGTAATGACAGCCGCTTTAACCCTCTCAATGCTGAAGGCAATCAGAGATGCCCTAAAGAGCAGCGACTGTGCCTAATCCAGCAGCGAGATGGTTAACCCTCTCCCTACTGAAGTTGCCCAATCACATGCATAAATAGAACACTTTGGTTTTATTCAGCAGGGAGAAGGTTAACCATGTCACTACTGGAGCAACCATGACTCCCTGTTAGTGCTTGTCTGACTGTCTGCAGCAGAGAGAGGGTTAAAGACTTATGGGTTAATGGTTTCATTGCACTGTGAAATCTGTGTCGTTTTCTGTCATTTCATTCAACTTTTCTGTTGGTGTTATCGAAAGGTTACATAGCAGGGCCGGTATTCATAAAGGGGCTTAAGTCAGTTTTTGATGATCAAATATATAGCAAAAACTGACTTAGCCCCCTTCCTGAATACCGGCCTAGGAGTGTAATATTCATGGATTTTTTGGTTTTAATTTGTTGAACAAAACTCGCAAGTAATACATCACAATGCGTGCTAAGAATGTGAAGCTTTTATTTAGTCTGTATTGTCTTTTGTTTCAGCTACAGTATATATCCAGTATTGTAACTAGTATTGGATATCATGTTTAGGCCTGGTATGCAACTAGAAAAACCATTCATTTTTCCAAATATTTTTAAAATTACATTTGTTTTGAAATCCTCCCAGGGCATCCTACACATGACTATTAACAATGCGTTTAACCCTCTCCCTGCTGGATTAGGCACAGGCACTGCTCTTTAGGAGCATCTCTGGTTGCCAGCATGGAAAGGGTTGTGTATGGTAATGAAATGGTTGTGTATGGCACTTGTTAGTGATATATTGGAATGTATCGAAAGGTGTTCCATGTATTGTACTCTGGAAATCCCACGATCATGTTGAAGGTCATTGCTGGTAAGTGAAAGTTTCAGTTGCGTGGTAGCATTTCCTCTAATGGTCGTTTCCATACCGGTACTTAGTGAAATGTATCTGGTACTTACCGGTAGTAAAGTGTATCCAGTACTTAGTGAAGTGTATCTGGTCCCTATGTGAAGATGTATGGGTAACATTGAATTTTGGAAATATTACTAATTTGTTACAATTTGTTCTTGTGACGTACGTGGTGTTGTATGTTGGTTAAAAACAGTTGTTATATTATTAGGAGATACCTGATGACTGGTGCAAACATTTAACATGAACTACAATTTAGCATTGCATACTTTGTGGCACCATTTTGTGATCAAATTTTCTGTCATGGTTTGTTCTTTTATTTAAAATTAATGACGGTATTCTATCGTGCAGTAATCTATTGTATTATCGTCACAAATGGGTGAAAGATTCCTGCAGCGATGTTAAACTCCATAATATTCACTCATCTATTGTATTAGTGGGAAGTTTGTTTCTTGCAGATGTCAGTACGCTTTTGGTATATATTCATTGTCTTTTAACATTTTTGTTACGAATCTTGTCTTGTCTTATCTTATCTTATCTTATCGGAATGAACAAGTAAGTGATCTGTGAATTGTCTTGTATTTTGAGAATGCATTCCCAGATAACAAAAAATGGTGTTCTATTTACAGTATTAGCTGTTCTATTTACAGTACTTGTCTCGTTGCAAATGGGTGAAAGATTCCCGCAGCGACGTTAAACTCCATCTTCACTCACTCACTACAGTACTTGTCCTCAGAACTGTGCTGGGATTTCATTGTCTAGTTGCGTTAACAACTGCACTGTAATAGCAATCCCGCAGCGACGTTAAACTCCATATTCACTCACTCACCTGTCAAGCTATCTTAATGTACCACTGAAACGTAGAGATGTTAGCTTAAAGTTTGATGGTTGTGAAGTTTTATCTCTCACATTTGAAATAATACTGATATTTACAGTACGGCGACTCCCTGTTGGTTATCAAAAGTACGCCTGTTGTTCCATGGAGATATTGTTCCTCACAATCTGCAGTTGTTATCCTCACAGTTATTAACATATATTCATAGTTATTGCTGTATATTCATTGGTCGCAAGACAGTCGTCGCCTATGGGTGAGATATTCCCGCCGCGACGTTAAACATTAATTCAATCAATCAAAAAGTCACAAGACAAACTGCTTTAAGTTGGCCTAATGGTGGTCTGCCTTAGTCGGCACATATGGGTGAAAGATTCCCGTTGTGACAAAAACAAATCCTTTTTAATAATTTCACTCACCATGAGAATAACATTTGTGTGCCATTATACAGTCTAAACATTTATGTTTCATCATCTATTCTTTCATGTGTGTAACGGAAAACTGTTTGATAGATTTGTACTATTTAGTCAGTATGTAGTATACTGTGTAGTATATATAGTATACTGTGTAGTATATGTGGTATACTGTATAGCCCATGATGATTAATTGACGGTTTTCTTTCAGACGATTGATTCCTGTTTCAGCGCGAATGGAGACTGCTTGATCTAATTGTCGCTTTGTATTTCAAACATTGCATGCTTCCTCTTAACTTGCATTACTGTTGCACATGTTTTTAGCTTTTTCTTGCATTCTTTTTAAACTCATTGTCAGCGCCTATGGGTGAGATATTCCATCCGTGACGTAAAACATTAATTAAATTAAATTTTAACTCATTTGGCCCAAAGGTCTACAGTGAGAATGGCAATGGCAGCCATTTTGGAAATGTTGCGTTTTCATATTGTACGAGAGCTTCAATATTTATCTAAGTATAATAAAATCTCTTTTAAATGCACAATAAGGATGTGCTTTCCTTCCAACTTTTGGTATTTATCAGGAATTTAATTCATTATTTTAATATCGGTCTTTATTTTAGTTGCCATGCCAACTGAGTTGCAGAGCTCGAACTCATTGCATTGTCTGAAGTAGAAATGTGTATGCCTTCGTTCATTAACACTGTAAATATTTGACCACCTGAATTAGTTTTAGCTTCACAACACAAACAGCTGTAGTCTGGTGTAGACAGAAGCTATTAGGACGACCGGTATTCTCTGTATAAAAATCTTCCGTAGTGTTACGAGTTCAAGCTAATGTACTGACTACATTATGGGTGAGATATTCCCACCGCGACGTAAAACATTAATTCAAACTGACACATTTGGTCTAATGGTGACCAATTAGAAAAGAAAGATAAAGTATTCTACAAGAAAAAATGTCTTAACTGTCCTTCGTTATTTAGCCACCCCCAAAAAATAAATGTGATTTCTTGTTAGTTGGATGTATTACTGATCGAAGAATTATATCTGAACACTTTATCATATGTTTATATCGCTTGAAGAATTATATCTGAACACTTTATCATGTTTATATCGCCTGAAGAATTATATCTGAACACTATATCATCCTGAAGAATTATATCTGAACACTTTATCATCTGTTTATATCGCCTCTTCGTGTACATGTATTGTATGTTTGAACGCAAGACCTGTTAAAATTTCGATATCAATTTCAAGCATTAGAAAGACGTGGGTGAAATTTTATTATTTGTCTTGTTTCATATGTTGCATATTTCTGTTGTAATGACTGAGATTGTAATGTGATAACAATGTAGCAACAATTAGATTGTAATTGATAACAATGTAATGACAGTGAGATTATAATGACACAGATTGTAACGTGATAAAATGAAAATTCTCCGTCTGTCAATTATATATTCTCTTTTTAAGTCACTTATTTGTTTGAACGATTTATTATTAAAAGAGATCTTGCGATAACCAACTCATGCTTAAACTAAGATTTGTGTGATTACTGTGTAGTCAGATTTGCTAATTTAATTATTCAAGCAGCACAATACACGTGCCATGATTGGATGTGTTCAGAATCAAATGATCAAGCTCATTTTTGTTCAACCTTAATAATTTTATCATATCGAGCTAAATAGTCAACTTTTTGTAATCATAACAACTATATTCATTCATTGTACATTAAAATGTATTTTGTATGATATATCCTACTTGATTACATTTTCTTGATATTATATTATTTGAATTGTCATAGTTACAACTGGGTATAATTGTTGTTAGTTAATTACTGGGTGTAATAATGTTGCGTTTATTTTACTACCTTTTTACCAATTTCCGTATATTAATATGTAAGAAAAGTGTGATTGTTTACAAGGGATTACTTTTAGTATGTACGTGTATGTGTAAACCGTGATGGAGAAATTGTAAAATCTAAAACATTCATTCAATTGATGTAAAACTAGTAGCTATTACAATTGATGTAAAATCAGGAACTATTATTTGTAACTTATTTGTAAAATTAAGAGTTACATTCCAATTGATCATTAGTTATTACAATTGATGTAAAACCAGTAGTTATTACAATTGATGTAAAACCAGTAGTTATTACAATTGATGTAAAACCAGTAGTTATTACAACTGATGTAAGTTATTTCAATTGATGTAAAATCAGTAGCTACATGTATTACAATATTGATATACAATGCGAGGCTACTACAATGTTGATGTAAAATCAGCAATTATTTATGACAATTTATTTTTATAACAAAACCATGTAAATATGTTAGTTTGTATCGATCATCTGTAATATAAACCTTAATACCTAGATACTACCTAGCCACACACAAAATCACTTAAAATTGTAAAAATGTCAATTTCGTTCCAAGTATATTATTAGTTTATAATGAAAGAAAATACCAACAAAAATATGAATTTTTGCATTGTGGTACTATGACATGAAATTGAAGCATTCCTGTGTAATCTAGTGCTATGTACCTGTAGCCAAGTTTTCCTAGTTTGCAACACAGTTGATGTATGAGTTGTTTATTAGGTTTCCTATTTCTAGGTATGGCCCTACTACTACGTCTACAAGGTAAGTGCCAGGAACAAGGTAGGTTGCTCACCACATGAGGTAAAGTTTAACATAGAAAAATGGTGTCTGTTTTAAGCGCTGCTCACGATAAAACTAACTGATCAATTATTTTTCCCCATTTTGTGTTGTTTGATTAACAATATTTTATTTCAGAATTGGCGAGTTTGGTGAATATTGCCTTCAGATTTGTGTTGTTTTATATTTGAGAGATTCGCAATGAAGTTGTCTTTTGAAAACCAGCAGAAATTGGTTCTTAGAAGTATACAAATGAATTGTTGAAAATTATCTATTTTCCCTTGAATACAGCTCTTGTGCATCTGGCCCCGAGATTACCAAACCTTATGAGTATGATTTCATGCTCAAGCTCAGAATCTACATGACCTTTTATAAACAAAACTTTGAGTTGAGCATGGATTCTCGGAACCTGGCCGTATTCTTCCGAGTATAGCTACCCTAAAAAAAAATTAAAATTAAAAACGGGAGTTTATCACATTTTCCAAAAGCTGGTATTTAAGGCAACTTCATTGCGAATGTCTCCTCCGATTGAACTACGACATCATTGTTGATCAGCTTATAGCTCAGGGTATCGTTTCTCGATGCTCTCATATCCACTGAGACCATAGCGCTCTCGTGAGTGCACGATCCCCATGCATTAGAGAGTTCTTATGGTCTCGTATAGATACGAGAGCTTTGAGAAACGATACCCAGCTGGTTTAGATTGTATGCCAAGCTGGTTAGTCTTGTACTTTTTGTTCAGTTGACAAAGAATAAATGTAAACACCAGCAATAATGTACAAGAATATCCAACCCTTGGTTTTCGACTCGTATCGTCTGTCTGACATGTTTTATTATTAGAAACTCGCTTCTGAATTCCATTTGAGACGATTGCATTTACATTTGTGTTTACGAGCATATGAATTTGTGACAGTTACTGGTCCATTTTCTGCGGATTTATTTACCCAGAGGTCGATTTACTTGCACTGGACATGGCTTGGGGGGTCAGCTGCTCCCAGCCACGTTTTCTGCTGAATGTGCAATTGTATATTGCCATGCCAGTTTCCAAGTAAGGTAAATTAAGTGAAATGTGATGCATGAAACTCTTCTAGGATTCCGATGCCTGTGAACATGTTGCCATCGGTTTCCATTAGCTTCCATAATCAAATGTCAATTATGTTCTTCAGCATAAATATTGGTTATCATTGGGCCGCGGTTATTGAAGTAGTAATCTGTTTTATCGGCTTCCGATTAGCGTTTCACAATAGGATCATGTATATGTAGCCCAGGTGCCCGTTGCACGACGCTCTTGTAGGATACAACTATTGTAACGTCAACACTTTCTTACAACTATTGTAGCACTACAAAAGAGTGTCATGCAATGGGCACCAGGCCCCAAGATTACGAAACTTTTGTTTGAATATGATTTCATGCTCAAGCTCAAATTTTCTATGAGAATTTATGAACAGAAAAAAAGGTTTTATAATATTGGGGGCCATGTGTACTTCAGGTTTACACTCAGACCTTACAACGCCTTTGTAAAATACACGCCAGGCTCAAAATAGATTGGACCACGTGCCCCGAGATTACAAAAACAATTCTGACCACAATTTTATTATCAAGCTCATATTTGATACGGGGACACGTACTTTTGAGGAGCATGAAATCGTAGTTTCGTAGTCTTAGGGCATGACTACATTGAACATGGTATGGAACTGTAAGGTGGCTGTAACTCACCACTACGGTATTGCCATGTTGTAGTTGGTGTTACAGTTACCTTCAGGGCTCCAGACTAACATTCTGAGTTACTTGCCTGCAGAGCAAGTCAGGGCAAGTAGCAAAGGCATCAAAGGTGCA
>JAVCKZ010049560.1:0-18198 GCA_034780755.1 Lepetodrilus elevatus
CGGTTACAATACTTTAAAGCATCAAATTTAATACTTATTCAAAAATTACCGATGTATACTTTCTTTTGGCATTGAGTATATATGAAATTATGATTATCAATGTATTCGGTATATTATAATTTATATATATCATATTTTATAAAATAGGAAAAGGAAATCAAATTCTGCAGATGCATGGTGATCAATGTACTAAGAACACATTTTGTGTTAACCTTCTTCCAACTATGGACAACCAGAGATGCCCAATAACACAGGCAGAGAATGTTATGTTCAGAAATATCAGTTGTTTATTAGCTCCCAAATTTTACATAAAAAATGGTAATATTGTACTTACATTACAAGTTTGTGAATATATTCCGGGCATAGAGTTGTAGCCGATGAGTAAGATATACTTTATACATATTTATATATTATATGTAATTGTAAGAATGTGGCCATTGCAATATAGATTTGTACTGGACATGGCTAAATCAGGTCTCAAGTACATGACTGATCAATACATGTAACTCTTAACTTTTAAAATTAATATGAAAACAAATCATAAAAAACTAATTATAATTTTATTAAAATAATTTGACAGATCTGTCACAGTTCAGTCAGTTGTGAGGAAATTGATGACATGTTGATACCTAAATAGTAATATCTTACAAATAAAATAACACAGGGAAAAAAATGAAAATATTTTGTCTTCTTCTGAAACCTGGTATTGCTGTAAAAAGAATAGAAAACATTTGTTGTTGTTGTGTAAAACGTGGCCTTGCCATGAAAACAATAGAAAACATATCATTATGCTTGTATTTCCCAATGTTAGCATAATATGTATGAGTAGATAAAATCCTAACCAACACGATGAACCATCCACCACAGGTGACACATTCTCTAAGAAAACTAGCTTTTGTAGTTTAACCTATATTAACCCTCTCCATGCTGAAGGCAACCAGAAATGCCATAAAGAGCAGTTTCCGTGCCTAATCCAGCAGGGAAAGGGTTAAGGAGTCTGTACAACAGCTATAAGCTATCTAACTTGAATTTTAGTGCTAGAGTCGGTAATTACTGATTCTAGGTCCTAAACATTCATTCCCACAGGAAGGATGTCCTAACAACCCAATTCCTATAGTGAGTGAGTTGATTATGGAGTTTTAACGTTGCTATGGGAATCTTTCACCCATTTGCGACAATCATTCCTGTAGGATTGAGGTCCTGAAAGATTGTCCTACCAGAAGTCCTAATAGCTCATTCCCACAGTGGTCCTAACTCATTTCTACAAAGGTCCTAAAAACTTCCTACAGAGTAAGATCCTAAAAACTCATTCCAACCTGAGGTCCTAAGAATTGTGCCTCCTGGAGATATGTCCTAAAAACATATAGTTCAGGAAAACCTGTTCCTACCAGATTGAGGTACTAAGACTTGTACCTCCTGGAGATATGTCCTAAAAACATATAGTTCAGGAAAACCTGTTCCTAACAGATTGAGGTACTAAGACTTGTACCTCCTGGAGATATGTCCTAAAAACATATAGTTCAGGAAAACCTGTTCCTACCAGATTGAGGTGCTAAGACTTGTTCCTACCAGATTGTCAGTCCTTAAACACTCATTCCTACTGACTTAAGATCCTAAAAGCTCATACATACAGAGTGGCAAGCTACTAGGCATGGATTACTATGTCCACACCACTTAATGCTCAAGATTACAGAAATGATGTCTACTTGGTGGATGGAACATTTTTGAAAATCAGCATTAACGAAAACCCTGAAATTCTACATGACATTGATATGAACTACTGTTTAGGAAATATTGAGTGGATATATTGGCACAATATTGCAACATCTGTAATCAAATAAATACAAGAGCATACAAAACATTCATCAATTGAATATTAACAAGGCATCAGTATTCTCCACTTTCATTCAAATCAAACTGCAGCTTGTCCATGCCAGACAAAAACAGGACGTTATCCCTCCTATCATTCGCAATGGACTGAGCTGGACCAGTCCATGATAAGGACTTTGCAGCTCCTATCATTCACAAAGGACCAGGCTGGACCAGTTCCATGATAAAATGCAGGGGTATCTAATAAGTCTGCATACTATAAGCATAAAAATGGAATACGAAATACATGATGATTACTGATTCTTTGTACACAGACCTGCACCAACTGAAATCAATGACAGCCTGAGGCGGCTGATGACAACATGGGATCAAGTTCTAGATGACCTAGCATAACAAGACCTACGTCACACAGCAAGAAAACAGAGGTGTCCTGTTAGGTGTCCAAGCCAGGACAACTTAATGTCGATGCTCAAAAGTAAACCAGGAGTAACCTGGGGTGAAAGTGGAACAGGATACCTAACTGTTTTTTTACTGTGTTATTATTATGCCGGCGACCTCGCCCTGAATGAACACTGATGTCCTCCATGGTTTATTAAGAGTGCAAGTGTGGGGATTCAAATGAAAGCATATCTCCTGCTGGTTCAAATGAATGGCCACATCAATAGCATTAATCTTCATGCAGGGCGAGGGGAGTTCTACGAACAGAATACACTCTATACACACACTGCTAACAACTTGTTGTCTACACTGAAGCAAATATGTATACTGAGCACAAACAGTTTGCATTCATAAGCGTTACTCAACCTGCTGAACAGTGGATTTCATACCCCCCTTTTTCCTTTGATTGCCAGACACAATATAAGCTTTAACCCTCTCGCTACTGGATTGGGCACAGGCACTGATCTTTAGGGAGTGTCTGGCTGCCTCCAGTGTTGAGAGAGTTAACTGAACAAATGTTAACACTGCGATTGTACCATTGGCTTCTTGACCTGCTGGCAGAGCTTCCCTCTTGCTACAATGCTGAGATAGGTGTCCAGATCAGACAAGGATAATGACGTTCCAGAACGAGACTTTTGTCGCGAGATGTTTTTGACAAATTTCACATTGGATTTTCAACGATAGGACATTCTTACCCAACATGCAACTGGAGATCCTGCCCTGCCATCCAGGGTTTACCCCCTGACCCCCCAATCCCAATCCCCCAAACCTTCCCGCTATGGTTGAGTATTATAACACAAAACCTGAGATGACTAAGACAACACTGAAAGGACAACACTGGCATGAATCAGACATAGGAATATCATCATCATCATCATCATATCATTATTATTATCATAATCTTTATCATCATCACCATCATCATCCAGCATGCCTGGTATCCATTTTCAATAAACTCTTTATCCACAGATATGCAAACACTGGAAGCCTTAATTTTTTTCTGCGTATCTCCCACCCTCCACAGTTACTATGGTTATGTAGGTCAAGGTCACATACAAACATGAGAAAGTCACTGTCTTCTTATAAGGCATTGGTTGGCATTATATAACAATAATGCGTGCAGAATAATTTGTCCCACCACGAATAAAGCACTGATAGATATTGAGAGTTGCTAGGGCAAACACACTTCCACATATCGCAACAATACTGATTCACAGTATCCATATTCATCTGTACAGCTCATGCTAAAAACTTGCTTGCATTTCCGCCATACTGTAACAAGAATGATTCCACTGAATGTTCTTGAAGAATTCCCACAGCTCTCCCCTCTCCAAGACCAAGGGGTGGGGGTTTGTCAGCTTCCATAATGTGAATGCAATGCATAGTTCTTGAAACAAACAACAACCCAACCAATCTGCATTATTCTCCTCAAAATGTTATCACTTTCAAGGGGCCTAAAACGTCCCGGTGAACACCTTACGGCGGGATGGATGGAGGTTGAGTACGATAGGCGGGCTGTGCTACGTGAGGACGTGACTGTTTGTTCCCGCTCGAGGCGGTGACGGGTGGCGGAGGCTGGTACAGTGGCGACGTGACGCTAGTGTCTTCTATATGTCCCTCCTCGAGCTCGAAATGAGGCTGTTTATGGTTGACGGGTGGCGTGGACTCCTGGCTGTCTCCTCTCTGGTACTCTGGAGGAGGACACGGAGGCTGCCCTTCCAGCAGCAGAGGCTTGGTGCTGTCGTTGGGCTTCTCTTCCAGTTCGTCCTGGAAGATCACAGGGACGCCCTTGTTGACGAAGGTGTTCTGGTCCTCCAGGTTCATCTTGCCTTTCCTCTTCTTTCGGTAGAGGATGCAGGCGATGAGGAGAGCGATGAGCAAGATGGCCACGATGACGACGGCGGGAACGACGGTCGTGATCCAGATGTCGTCATTGCCGGGACCAGTTCCGGCAGCTCCTTTGGCAACGGGAACCGTGGTCGGTCCCGACTCCGGGGAGGCCATTGAATCGTCGTCGCTCGTGCCATCGCTGTCCGGAGCCACGGGATCGTCACCTGTGGTAGTCGGAAGGACGGGGAAGTCCGGGTTGTTCTCGCAGCTTCCCATTGGAACCACTCCGGCTTTCGTGGGTACGAACGGCTTCATTCCGTCGATAGCCTCCTGCCTCAGTTTCCCGTTGTCGTCCACGAGCTTGCTCATCATGGCTTTGATGGCGTCGACTGGGCAGTCGGGGGAGGTCAGAGTCTTGTTGGTCCAGGACACGATGGTGGATCCCTTGGCCACGCGGTTCAGCGTCAGCTGCTTGGCATTCTTCTCGCCGTAGATCTGGGCCACCTTGTTCATGAACATGATCCTGTTGTCGATGTCGCTGTTAAACTTGTCGTAGTCGTAGTCGATACTCATGCTGAGCTCGTGGTTGATGGTCCCGGATTTGGCATTGGGATCAGGCTTGATTCTAATGCTGAAGTGGTTACTAGCGGGCGTATCGCGGGTTACTGGGTTTATCGCCAGCAGGTTGAACCTGTGCACTCCAATGTTCTCCTTCATCGCCAGCCCCTTCACCAACTGCTTCCGGTAATCAAATTTGAGCCAGAAGTCAGTGGGCATTTTGCTCGTCTTGTTCATGAACAAAGACAGTCTCAGATCTCTGGTGTTGCCAACCCTGCAGTCGTGGAAGGTTTCTTCTGGAATCTTGAAACGGATCATTTCTCCGGCGATGAACTGCAGAGTCTTGATAGGTTTGGTGTTGACCGGGATCAGATCCTTGCATCCTGCTCCTCCTGCATCTTTGGTAGCTTCTCCTTCAGACTCTGTGGGCTTGGGCACGGTCTTGGTGGGCATGACCTTGTCCGTCATGGTGTGAGTCTTCTCTGGAAGACCCTGAGTTGCGCCGCCATGAGGCTTGTCTTCTCCAGGCATCACGGTCTTCTCCATGGGCATCGTCTTGGTCGGCTGGATCCCCATGGACTGTGTGGGGACGGAGTGCATCATGGCGTCGTCCGTGGCCGTGGCCCGGATGGTGTCAGTGGGTCCTTTCCCGGGGAGGGTGGGAGTGACGGCCGGGGTGAGCACCGGGGTGGCGCGCACCGCCTGCCGCTTCCTGCGCTTGTGCTCTTGGAACCTGCTGTTGGTGACGTACCACACGTGCACCGGGTGCTCGATGGCGTTGGCCATCACGCCGTTCTTGGAGTCCTCCTCCAGCTGCTGCAGCACCAGCATGTGATCCTTGGCCACCTTGCCACAGCCCACCAGCCACGAGACCATGCTGCCCGGGGACTGCAGGGCTTTGATGTCGCCCGATCCCGACACCAACACGGTGGCGTCGTTCACCATCTTGCTCGCGACGCGGCTCACCTTCAGCATGTCCTCGCCGAGGTTCAGATGGGACGTGAGCTTCTTCAGGAAGTTCAACTTCTCGCCGGCTCCGTGGCTGTCCAGGTCAACATCTATGACCACGCTGACGGCCGTCTCAGGTTCAGATCTCTTACAGCGGATCCTCTTAGGTTTGCTGCTGTTTGGAGTTGCATCTTCGGATGTAGATTTGAAGAGCAGGGTTGAACTGGCAGGACCAGAGTCTTCGTTGACGAAGATTGAAAAGATGTCCTGTGCCCGATCGCCGTTCTGACCGTAGGCGATGACTTCCATGTAGTACTGTCCGAGGTCACTAGAGGTCGGAAGTCCTTGGAGAAGTTGCTTGTCAAATTTCAGCCAGCGAGGAAGGGAATCTTTGCCCGCTTCTGTCATCTGGAACAAAAAAGAAAATGTCAGATTAAGTACATGTCTCAAAACATAAATTCACATACAACTTGACATATTAATCAAAATAAAACAAATTAAGTAAAACTGGGCATATTAAAGGCTATCTTGTGTGTATACATTATACAGGAACAATTTGTGAAAAATGTAAATCCATGCAAAATGGGTGATTATAATTATAATTTAACAGAAATTCATAGATTTAATTTGAAAATATCCATTAATATAATGATTATAACTTTTGTTTAAATACTACCAGCAAATTAAAAATGTATTATAATTATTTCTACACATGGACGGTAGATGCATCACCAAAATAGAATAAATATCTAGCATTATTATTTCTACAGATAATCTGAATTCATAACTTAATCCACATTGGATACATTGCCAAAACAAAACCAAAATGTATAACAATTATAAATACACATAACTGTAGTCACCATTCCAAGGGAGATAACTCTCATACAAATTGCCAAAACATGATAATTACCACCGTAAATGTCGAGCATCATTATTTGCTAATACTCTGTATATCCTAGTAGGTAATACTGGCGGAGTGGTTTGTAGTATCCATGTTAATTGACAGGATAAGTGAACAGGAAATGACACATAAGTGGTGCTTGTTGACGACACACTTCTATTGTTTCCTTCCATTCAGTATGAATAGCTCCATAGAACATATGGCATATTTCTTTATAAAATTAGGGTTTTCCAGCCACTTTCAAGATTATTTTACTCATATGACGGTTGGCAATTTATGGCAGGATGAAACCTGCAACACATGTACTGCTGAGTGCTACTGTAAACCTGCAAGTGAGCGAGTTATTGTTTTAGATAGCAGCAGGAATATGTGTATACGATGAGTAAACATGCAAGCATTGGTTTGTACCGATGAGCAAATGGTGATAGTAGTGGCTAAGTGGTATCAGGATTGCATTAAGAATGGTAACTTCCTTTATTCAATTTAATCAATGTTTTGCTTTGTATATATATTTTTTTAAATAATAGAGGTTTAAATTTGCTTTCAAGATTATTTTACACATGTCACAGCTCGTCAGTTTAGGACAGGAGAAAAAATGCAACATATAGAAAATCATGTAATTTCCCCACATAAATAACACATTCCACCTGTGAAAAGATGAGTATATATACACCCTCCGAAACACTTGTTTTCATGCTCAGAATGGATCTTATTGTAAATAGTATGGCGGTGAACACATATGGCGTATTACTCACTACGACAAGAAACCCACGCGGCTCTACTAGCATGTGTTGCTGATGATGGTGATGGCATGCAACCACTCAAGTTCTGGACTATTCTCAGATTACTACAAACGAAATATCTATTTGGGCGTTTCCCTATATTGGCTGCTGTGAAGTAGTGGTCTTTCATCGTCATGTTTTGACATCGGGCCATTGGAAATCTATTCTTGTATATATCTAACTTTTCTCCGAGAAGATGTTTTTCTTTTAGACGCCCACTGCCAAAACAGAATATTGAAGCCGACAATTTTTAGAAACATCGTCCCTCTGCACTTTAAAAGAGCAGCAAAGATATCATGTCAGGGCATGGTGTGCTATGATGGAACACTATGGTGTGTGTGGGAAGCAGTGTTAGTCATCTCCATGGTATGATGCGTGTTAGAGCGGAGCATGGTGGCCTAGAGGTAGCATGTCTGCCTCACAACCCAATGGTCCTGGGTTCGAGCCTAGCTCAAGCCACCATGTAGCACTCTTTGAGCTTGTCATTAGATCTACACTGCTCCAGTCCAACCAGCTGTAAAATGGGTACCCAGTAGGAAGATTTGGAAATGTTACTGGAGCAGTGTAGATCTAATGACTTTGCTCAAAGAGTGCTACATGGTGACTTGAGATAAAGTCATTAGATCTACACTGCTCCAGTCCAACCAGCTGTAAAATGGGTACCCAGTAGGAAGATTTGGAATTGTTAATGTTATCCTTCTACTGACCGAAATGGATACTTGTTGGATGATTCCCATGGAGTTGAGAAGGTTAAATGAGTGCACAGTGATCCTTTGACTGGGAGAAATAATAAAGTAGTATTTAGTGCTTTGAGTATGTATTTAGAATGGAGTCAAGTTCTTTATGTGGACTACTTATTTTATTTTATATTATTAATTTACAATCCATCCTCAACGGTATCCATCAGTAATAGTAACATATCACTCTGAAAATGTTTATCACTACGATCATTCGTTCTACAAATATATTGAATCGAAAAGCATCGACCATAATATCCCAAAACTGTTTTCTATAGAAACCAATTTAAAAACCGATAAAAATTGTGATAGAAATCTCTGGCGCCAGCCAAAATGATATCTACATGCAATACGCACACATGACTGCCAATCAATCAGTGATATACGCTCTATATCAGCCATCAAAAGGTGTGCTATGTACGTTATTGCCTTGTACATGTATCATGCTCTGACTCAGAAGGAAACATCATGGTGTATATGACTAACATGTTAAGAGATGTAGACATATAGGTGTGTGTATGCTGTTTATGAGATGTTGCTAGGTGATGGAGGAAACTCACTACTTTCAGAATGCATCAAGTCTCCTAAAATAAACAAGTTAAACTAGATAAGATACACTGGTTGTAAATACGTTAGTGAAGATAATAATGTTTTATATTTCCAGTTCAGAGCCACTTAATGTTTCCTAGATGCTCTATTCATTTTGAACCCTGTGATACTTCTTCAACCACCTGTTATTACTGGGAAGTACCTAACATTTAATACATCTTAGACAGAATATCGTACTATTAAAACATTCTAATATTTTTTTTAATAATATAATAAAAAAGATATTTAAAAAGATATATTTAAAACAAATTCTAATAATTATTCAAAATAGTTTTTCCAGTGCAAACATGCTTATAAATGTTCTATATCAATATAACCTGTATAGAACCTCTCATACTTTTAAAATGAGATAATAAAACAATAACGTTCCAAGTCAAATTGAGGCACATTCGACTTTGGCCATCTTGTGCAATTATAAACCAAGACAATTCTCTTCATGAGAGATAAACATTTGATCTAGCTCTTAGGTCAAGTATTTCATACACTAACACAGCTCAAGAGAACAAACACTTCAGATATATTCATGTGTAGATGTCCACGTGGCCGCATTTCCCTTGTCTTATCTGGAAGTCCCGCCTTGAAATTATTTTCTCAGAACCCTCCAACAACAATGGTGTGTTTATCCAGAAGATGTCAAAGATTCAAGAGCTCCTCTAGAGGAATCTTCTGACATAATTCCAGTCTCCATAAACACCTGTGTCAGACTTGGGGTACAGACCAGTACCTACAGAGCACTATGAGCTGTAGAACACTATGAACCACAGAACACTATGAACCACAGAACACTATGAACCACAGAACATTATGACCCACAGAACACTATGACCCACCAAACATTATGAACCACAGAAAATACCTCTTTGAACACTATAAACCACAGAACACTATGAACCACAGAACACTATGAACGACAGAACACTATGAACCATAGAACATTATGAACCACAGAACATTATGAACCACAGAACACTACGAACCACATAACATTATGAACCACAGGAACATTCCTCTTTCCTGTGAGAAAGCCAGTCCATGAAATGTACAGAAATCCTGATTGTCCGAGAATAATGGCAATTTGTCTTGTGTTTGGTGTGGGTGTGGGGGAGCGGGGAGTTGGAGAGTGGCTGAGTGGTGCAGTAAACCTATACTGAAGTACAGAACACTACAAAAACAGAACACTACAAAAACTGGCCCCTACAACTGAAGAACAAGACCAGAACTAAGTCATCACATCAAACAGGTCTTGCTTTTGAGGCCAAACCTTTCAGACTTTCTTTGCAGTATATTGAGAAGGTTGTGCTTTACAATGCTACCCTCACAATTAATTCAAAATGAGAAATCAGCTTTACAGAGGCCATGGCTCTCCATAATGAGACTTGTCCAGCCTTCTAGATACTCTACTGGCCTTGGGATTTATTACCTCAAGGCACTAGCTTTTCATAAAATGTTGACTGTAAAAGTTCCAAGCAAACGCTAATAAATACTGTATGACCTTTGGCTGACCCTGCAGTGTGCAGAAACATACCAGCCCCCTGAGATTACAAAACTTTATTGAGTACGATTTCATGCTCAACTCAAAGTTTTGTTCATAAATCCCCATATATACTTTGAGCTTGAGGATGAAATTGTTCTCCAAAGGTGTGGTAATATCACAGCTAAGACAATGATTATCAAATAACATTTAGAAAAATATTTAGAGACAAATTTTGTTTTGGAGATTAACTTATCACAACTTCTTATATGTCTTCTACCATGTCTGCATTACCAATATTCCCTAGTGACTAGATACATGCCTTCATACATTTACTACAGTGCTCCCTCGATATAACGCCCTTCGATTCACCGCGGATTCGGATACAACGCGGGGTACAACATGAACCCCATTAAAAAATAAATAAATTTTAAAAAAACCACATTTTTCTCCAATTATATTCGTTGATATAACGCGGGTATTATAACGCGGGTGGCATGTCATTGACCCCAAATTCAGCGTTATATCGAGGGAGCACTGTACATGCTTTCATAATTAAAATATACACCTAGATTGCAATACCGCTTTGGTTTAATATCTTAGCCAGATGCTGCAAGAATCCTCCAATATCTAAAGATATTAAAACCATTTCAATTTCCCCAAGACAGGATCCAATTCCCTCTGTCCCCGTGAAACATACTCCCATCAACACTATGCTGTGTCCATATGGCCTAGCCTTCTAACATTCCCCACTGATAGGTCAATATTCTCCTAATGATGGATGCAAGGCAAGGCCAGATAATACCCACGCAAATCTCATCAACAACATAACACCTAAGGCATGTGATTGTCTTAAATGCTTCCATCACCAGACAAACAAGAAGGGGCAGATCATTTACACCTATCAGTCGGATCAGAGTGATGGCCGCAGTGTCTTTAATTAGCCGTGTAATTATCCAATTATCTTAATCAGTGATAACAAGGTCTCACTGACCTTCAAACGCTTTAGATGACTGGCTGTAATCAGATGGGCCTTAATCAGTCTTGAATAAATTAGGATGGGTCTTATATTCCTTGAGGACATGCAACAACAGCTGTATTTAGGATGTGTAACAACAGCTGCATTGAGGATGTGCATTTAGGATGTGCAACAAATGCTATAATGCATAACATAGGACATGCAACAATGGCTGTATTGAGGATTTTCAACTAGATGTATTAATTGTGTTCAACAATGGCTGTGTTGCAGATGTAAAACAGCAGCTGTATTGAGGATGTGCAACAATGGCTGTATTTAAGATGTGCAGCATTGGATATATTGAGGATGCACAACATAGGACGTGCAACAATGGCTGTATTGACTCGAATCTGCAACTGGCTGTATTAATTGCATTTAACATTAGCTGCATGTAGGAAGTGCAACAACAGCTATATGTAGGATGTTGAACAATGGATATATTGAGGATACACAACATAAGGACATGTACAAAAAAATGGCTGTATTTAGGTTTTACAATTGGCTGTATTAATTGCGTTCAACAATGGCTGCATGTAGGATGTGCAACAACAACTGTATTGTGGACATGCAACAACGGCTGTATAAAGGATGTGCAACAATGGCGATATTAAAGATGTGCAAAAATGTCTGCATTGAGGATATGAACGACAGCTGTATTACAGGAATAGAAGTAATGCAAATGTCGCCACCTGATCTCTATTTTCTCTCCAGTCTACTTAGGTTCATTTACTTGCCCTTAGTGGACACAACTGTCAAATAAAACCAGATCCAACTTGCCTCTACTTGCTTACATAACCCGTGTGGGCAGGAATGTGGTAGGAGAATATATAGAAAACACATATATTTCTCTTCAGTACCAAATGCCAAATGTATACTGTTAACAGCCACCACTCAAAGCTTTTTTTTCTTTCTTTCTTTTTATGATCACTGCCAAAAGGGCAAATGGAAACAAGGTGCATCAGTGTGTTACTACTTAACTGGTGTTGTGTTGTTAGTGTCGTTGGTGTCATGCTATACGTCTTAACACATCCAGGAAGTGAAAACACAGAGAACGGAACGCGATCAATATTTTTTTCGTATTTTTCCATTTTATCATGGCAGACATGCTGGGGTTTTTCTTGGCGGAAGGAATGTCTATTTACATACTAAATCCCCTCACCGTTCAATATCGGCCTATTAACATGATTAGTATTAGGCGGAGCCGTGATTAGCTGAGTAATGTTTAGTACTAATCGGGCTAATACTGCCTGGGCGCTAATTCTGCCAGGGTCGAGTACTTAAATCTCTCTTCCCTCCATGACCAACAGACAGCCGAAAATAGAAGGTACTAGGTTTACTAGCCAAGTCACGATACTACTGATAAATATGCGCTAGTAGACAGGTTGATGCCTCCAATCAAGATACTGTTAGTACCAAGGTCTGAGAACTTTTACTTGCGTGGAATCAGAAAATATGTTAATGTCAATAATGGTGTCAAGCATGTTGGTAGTTATATTATTACAATACATATTTTTATATAAATCAGGTTTAGAGCCACTTTCAAGATTATTTCACTTATATCATGGCTTGTCAGTTTACTAGTACTACATCCAGTATGGTATATGTTGGTAGACTATCCATGGTCTCAGATTGGCACTATACATGTATATTTACTGTAAATCATGAAATTAATGTGTCACTAATTTAATGCAACCTCTAGATTTTAGACGTAAATGCGACACCAATAAAATGCGAACAGCCAAGTCTCCATACATGTTTTCGCATTAATATTCTGTTCGCATTAATTTAATGATTTACAGTATATGAAAGGAGCGGTTGAAACACTTGACTTGTTCTCCAAAATCTAGACCTTCTAATAATGTTCATGGTGGATATTTTGAACAGGAGTATTTGGGTGAGAATAAGATGTAACACAGTTTATTAAGTTGGCAACAGATAACATTTATAGTATCTTAAGTTAACAGCAGATATGATTTTCTCATATCTTCGTTGACATAATTTATTCACCCACACATTTCAAAATATCTGGAATGTGCTCAAACCACAAAGCATCTTATCTCATTTCAATCATGCATCTTATCTCATTTCCAATCATGTACTTCAAGAGCCCTGGAACACTTTAAAATGAAAGCGTAAATTTTGTCATGGTTCACGACATCGTAAAAGTCATCGTATTTATGGAAACTACCCTGATTAGTGGACCATAAAGAACATAAAATTGAGAAGAAAACATCGGCTGACAGCTGTACATCAAGCCGACTCCTAAAGGAACTAATTTGAGGGACCATCGTGTTTCTGGTAGGTTTAGGGTTTCAGAACGCATCTAAAAGTTCACCGTGTAATGATAATGGACATTTATGGACACAGACAGACAGAAGGATAGGTATGTGGACCGTCACTGTAAGTTAACTGTTGACCACCATTGGTATGCATGTAGTGAAGGAAATATGATAGTATATCAGTATGATGACCTGACTTGGACCTAACCATGCATGATATTGAAAGATGCTGAAACTTATTTGTTGGTCCACAGACCCCCACACACCTAATACCCTTGCCCCTTCAGTGATCAAAACTAATTTTAAAACTTACTAGCTCGAATAGTGATACAAATAACAAATGTTATAAATTTCTACTGGTCCTTAGGATACCTTTAGCATTGTGAGAAATGGCTCGGGCTAGAGGACTAGTGTTAATTTCAATCCCTGCCCCTTGCCTCCTCCTCCTTCCACCATCAGAATCTATAGTCTAAAAGTAAAGTTGTGTTAACTCTCTCCCTGCTGGATAATGCATAGACACTGCTATTTTATGGCATCTCTTGTTGCCTCCAGCATGGAGAGAGTTCAATAAATATGATTGCAGTAGCAATTGGAATCTTGCCATACTTTTGTAATGTGTATTTTCATAATTATTTATTTTAACTTTTAATTGTATATTATATTTTAACAACTTTTTATTATGATTATACTTTTATTATGAATATACCTTTATTATTCACAACAAATTGTCAAAGTGACAATAATTAATCTTGTATAATTGCTCCTGAATCTAAACGATAGCATAGGGTCGATATTATTATTACATATAATATCAACAATATTGATTACAGTTAAATAAGATCTGGTTTATTAATGCTTTATTACTTTTAGAATGTCTGCAAATCTGATATAAATCTACGAGTACTGTGTGTGGACATAATTCTCTATACCAGTAGAGCTAAATCAACACACACACATACACAATACAGTCTATAGTGTACAGTGTTCACACAATGTAATTACAATGTAACAGATCTGCAACACCTGGACTGCAGACCATGGAAATATACAGCAATTTAATTACCTACATAGTGTGCTGGTGACCATTGTTATTCCAATACCGCTTCCCCGGCAACATATTGAGTATATTGATCGGTCGCCTCTCGTGGGTCTGCCCCAATTCAGATTGTCTCGACCCAGGAATCATAATCAGCGGCCACGGAACTGGACATCAGCAAATATTTATGACAATGACTCGTCTTTTTCCAGAATGTTAAATTACGACTAGCTTCCAGATGGCGCTATCAATTAACCCAGTTATCATACCATGAATATAGGCGAATTATCAAAAGGTCATTTTCAAAACCATACCATTACTTTATTGAAAAACTTAAATATGGACATGCATTGTAAAATTACAGTGACATAAACAAATAAAAATTGTGAAAATATCATAAAAATAAAAAAAATTGTCATCATGAAAACTGCTTTCCTTCAACTAATTACCTTTTTTAAAATTATAATCACAAATTACTCAAAAACTGCTTTCCTTCAACTAATTAACATTACAATTTCTGTTTACTTATCATTTTGTACCTTTACCATGCAAGTATTACACTACATGCACTGGTAATAGCGTCTATTTATACCACATACTTTTGCTACAACCAGCCGTAGACGCTACACGACAGTCTACATGTCCGACTATTGATAGATGCGGCTGTCTCTGAGTATTGATCAAGCTGATGGGGGTTCTAAATGTCCTTGGGGTATCAACTCACTGCCCCATAGTAAACAAGACTTTAGCCCATCACGGCACAAAGGATGCAGACGCATTAAATCAGTAAATCGTTACCGGCGGGTCTACGTAGCTCCCTGTGTCCACTGCATGCTGTATCGTGGACAGAAGCAATCACATTTTTTTTTCACACCAATTTCAAGCCCAACTAGTTCACTGTTGGTTTTTAATAGGCAGAAACTAATAGCTTGTTTTGCTGGAGGGGGGTCTGAGGAAAATATGTGCGTTTTCTTGTAAATAGTATCTTCGTATCAAACCGAAAGCCTGAGAGAATAAGAATTCTGGGTCATGTTCCTGAATTATCTTATATGTAACAGCATCGTTTTAAGCATTTGTGGAGGAAAATTCTACTCTTTCTGGATCACCAAATTTTCCATTACTAAGGCAGCTAATGATTCATATATGATAGCTTCGGGAACAAGGCCCCCGTTTAGTTCTGTTCTGAACATTTATGATGTTTTGTTCTGTTCTGAACATTTATGATATTTTGTTCTGTTCTGAACTTTTATGGTGTTTTGTTCTGTTCTGAACTTTTATGGACATCCACTACACCTATGAGAATATTATTCTCTGACATAAAATCATGCACGGACAAGTTTATTGAAGGGTGTTAATAAATTATTTATTTAATGCAATTAAAACTATTTTCATGTGCGTGACCTTGATATTGAAAAAATAACTCATTCAGCACGGCCCTTCACCATGTTCACAGTAAAACAACAATCCTATTTATGAATGAAATATCATTACAAATAGGTCAAATAGAGTCCATAGTCTAAGTCTAGGACCTCTAACAGTTCAAAATTGTGGAATTGTGTACACAACGGGTTAAACTTGACCCAGACTTGAATACTTAAAGGGTTAAACTTTAGACTAGGAATCAAGTACCTGAAAATTAGCAATGAGAGAGACGGGGAACTATGACTTTCGCTCTTGACATGATTCCCAATATCAATTTAAAATTGCCAACAAGAGTTCAACAAACACAATATAAATATCATAAAATTACTGCTACATTCACAAATTTACGACTATCCTGGGGTGTCCTGTACGAAATTGTGTAACTCTACGGTAACCATATCTACAATATGGCAACCATGGTCCTACACAATTGTTACATATGGCAGATAGGGTTAACTTAAGAGTTACGCAGTTTTTGACAGGAGGGCCCTGAGATATCCTGTATGAAATGGTGCAACTTGTATTAACTCCTACATCACCATAACCTACACCAAATTGCTAAGATTGGAATTACGGCTATCGTAGAAATTACGAGCAATGCTGACTTGTAACATTCAACGCTATGGATGTCGTGAATTTCCAGGGGTCCATTGCGCAGCACAGTTGAAGCTACAATTGATTGTAAGTCAAAATGTTGTAACCTGCTCTTGTAAGCCCATTGCATGGTATCGCTAAAAATTGAGAATATGGTTAGCTACGGTAAACATAAATTTTTAGCTATAAAATTGGTTCATGCAGCCCGACACATTTGTAGGTTACGAAAAAAACAAAAAAAACATTTTAAGAATCAATTTGGTGTACATGTAGTACCAACTAACAATAGCATCCCAGACGACTTTTATTCTGAGTGGGTCTGTTTAAAAGTTGTCTGCCGCTATCGAGCCATTAGCTAGTCTCAAGCGTCGTACTAATTGTCTATTACTCACTGGTCGACGCCGTGACGCAATTAGATGTCAACCTATTAGTAGAGATTAGTCGTGCCAATTATCTTATTTGCAATATCTGCAAATAGTGTGCTAACATTTGTTGTAGATAAGCATATAGTTAAATCAAGCAGTATTGTTTAATCATAGCAAACTATTATTGTACTCTTTGGAACAAAGGAATATATAATTTTAAAATGCATTTTAACTAATTAATTGTATATATGTATTTGTATAATTAGGGGATAAAGGTCTACTGTTTGGAAATCAGAGGGTATCAATCATAAATTGATACCGTCTAAATTTGAATTGAACACTGAACGTGCCATGCAAATAAACGTTGTATACAAATTGTAATATGAATATACGTGAAGGATTTAGGATTAAATTTTATGACAACAATAATCATTTTAAAAATGTTAAAAATAAAATATTTAAATTAATTTATTTATAAATTAAAGAAAACAATAAAAAATATATTCCACAGCAAATGGATAATCCATCATCCACCATTAGTCTCATCCAATCAGTGTAGAATAACCGACAACAGAATATGATGATGTTGCAACTTCCCATATCGATCCCGAGATCCTGCGAGTTCCAATGTACGTCGGAAAGCGGCAAAACACTGGGCTAGGAATCCCCAGGAGTCTGACATGTGTATAGATCCATCAGCCTGACATGGCTACACAATCAAATTTACATCACTGTCAGCTAGTTATCATTCACTGTAACACTAGTTATCATTCACTGTAACACATTCTACTATGCCGAATTAATTACATAGGCTGCACTACTCTGATCTAGAATATATGTAAAAAGTAGGTTGAAAGCTCGTTTTCAGATTTGGGGCATTGCTTCTTGAAGGCAATTAGAATTAAAATAATATTGTATTGTTTTCTCAGCAGTTTATGAATAATTCTCAGTCCCGTTCCACAGAATGAACATATCTCTTTTAGAACCATAACTTGTTAAATGCACATGCACACATGCAGACATACACACACACACACACACACACACACACACACACACACACACACACATACACACACGCATGCACACACACATATACACAATCACACACACACACACACATACACGCATGCACACACACATATACACAAACACACACACACACACACACACACAGAGTTACAAGTTACGACACTTATAGCACTATTTGTAGAATGTTGTAGAACGTCACCCAGGTCCTAATTTGACCTAAAATATTGTAGAACACCACCCAGGTCTTAATAGCTGCTGCAAGTGGGTTGAATTCTATTTATAGACGTACCCAGTTTACTGATTTTGGTGATAAGCGTGTAGGTGAAGTGTGCATGATTATTGTCT
>JAVCKZ010049571.1:0-18197 GCA_034780755.1 Lepetodrilus elevatus
AAGAGGGACCAGTCTGCCGAAATCAGCTGTGCTGGAAGGCGACTGTCAAAGCATTTAAACACACACACACACACATTGGGATCGTGCACTTACGAGAGCGCTATGCTCATAGTGGATATGAGAGCTTCGAGAAACGATACCCTGGTGACCCTATTATATTTTTATATTATTTTATTCGTATTTGAATAACGAACAACATATTACTAAAGTACATACTAGTATTAGAAATGGCTATGAACGTGCTGTGATGTCTTATGTTATAGTTACGAGAGCTTCAAGAAGCCATATCTGTTAAGATATGACATGCTAAAATGTATCGGTTGATGCAACGAAATATGTAGAAGTAAAATGAAAAGAACATTTTAGCATTGTTGCATTTTTCGTATATATGGTGCAATATAAGTATTGCTTATGTTACATGTTTCCGTAAATCAAATGTATCACTTGAGTCTACAGCCGACAGTACAGGTTTATCAGCATAACTTTTGCACAGGGTCGCCATTTTGTTTGTCATTTTGTTTATCGACAATTGTATTGTTATACTTTCTTCATGGAAGTAATAGAAGAAGCGTTGTATCGGATACCGGCAAAACAGAAGCTGGTAATGGTGATGATTCCAGAGGCAGAGGAAATGCATTTCAATCTGTCCAAATGTTCAGAGACTATTTTGATGCAAAGCTATCCACTCTGAAGAGAGACATCATGTCGGAAAGCGAACAGATTTAATTAGCAGTTGCGAAGAAAGCAATTGAGTGTTTCTTCAATGTTTGAAAATATGTTATGTTCGGTTGAGCTTGCGAAGTAGAACATAAATATGATTATGTTACATGTTTCTGTAAATCAAATGCATTTTTGGGAAAGAAAACCGTTTTCCAGCAAATTTTTAATCGCGTGTTTCCAGAGTATATAGGACCCTGTCACATTCAACACTATACGCAACTTACATTTAAGTGTACCACATATCATTAACCCTGTAGCTGCTGGATTAGACACAGACACTGCTCTTTATGGCATCTATGGTTGCCTCCAGCGTGGAGAGAGTTAATAATAAACTTGTACATGATTTTGAGTCCATTTTGTTTTTTGTGTACTTCCAAAGTAATATATCGATATAGACGTTTATGCAATAGAATACAATGTGTTTGTAACTTAACCAATAACACTACGACATATAAATGTACTTCTAAATGTATTATGTTGTGTTTAATTAGTATGCCTAATTATTTATTCAATATAGTCAAATCAAGTGTATGTCTTTAAAAATGTTTAAATTAAATTCTCTTAATCTATCTATCTGACAAATCATATCCATTAATTAGTAGAATTATGGATTATTACGCCAGTAGCTGTTAATTTATTCCGTTTACAAGCAATACATGGTTGTCATAAACTAGTTTACATACGTATGACGTGTTTTATTACATGTAATCCGAAGGCAATCGGTTATTATATAGTTATTGAAATCCTATCATAACGTACGCACTACCCCCTCTGTCATTATACCTTGTTTCTTTTACTAAGTGCTCACTTCCGGTACCATCATGCAATTTCTCCCAGTCCCGGAGAATCAAAAGCAACTTCCGGTAAGGAAGGACGGATCGTGATTGGCTGAAAAGCTTCTGTGGTGTCTTGCACGTGACGTGTGCATGGAATAAAGCCATTGAAACCTTCATAACCAGAATTGGCGGTATTGCTTTACTGGCGTTGTTAATAATTAATAAGCCCTGCAGTTTTCCCATGTAACAAAGATCTCCACAGATTAGAGATCATCGGATCAGTCGCCGTGCTGCTAACACGGAAAATCCCTGATCGATTGATGAATTGGGTATTAGAGCAATTTTCTTTTCGGATCTCATGATAAAGAAGATATCGACAAATTCTTCAGAGCCGATTACTTGTTTGGTTTCAAGCAGAAAATCTCACGGGCAGACAAACTCTATTGTTACGGATTCAGGGGTTCCCACAGTCATTTCTGATAGTCTAAAACTCTATAAAGGCAAATCAATTAGTAAGCAATTTAAGACGTCTATTAAGAGGTCTACGGATGCCATTATAGCTTGGAGCAGAACAATAATATTTTTTTGCTACATGTTTATCTCAAAGATCATGTGAAACGTCAATTTAATTGTTTTAAGAATATATTTTAAAGTAACCATTCAGATTAAGATATATTATTAATATTATTTTTAATTTATCGACGTCTGTAATATGCATTTAATAGCCTATGCTGCGTCGACTCATTGATTTTCCATTTATACTTGAATTGGATTGTTTATGCGCCAAAACAAAAGTTTAAAACTTAAACGAACGCCCGCGAATGAAGATGAGGCATCTCTAATGTCAAAAAATAAATGACAGATAAATCATGTTTCAAACTCACATACATGTACATCCATAATCACGCACGCATTCCAAACAAGCTGTACAGCTTGTTTACCAATCCTCATTCTTTGCTGAATAAAAAATATGTTTAAATCATTCAAAACTCACATACTGTTCAATGAGGTTTATTTAATAAGTTATTTAAAGTCAAAGGTCACAGTTCCACAGGACATACAATATCAAGAAAGTACCAAACATACAAGAATTGTAATACAATAAATAATAATAATGACGATAATAATAATAATAATCATAATAATAATAATAACGCATGTATATAGCGTTATTGTATCGGCCAATACTAGTAGCCATCGTGTATACAAAATATACGAGATTTACAGAAAATGGAGAAACGCTTCGAACATATCTTAAGTTTGTTAAATTGTTAAAGACTCTCTTCGGAGTAAAGAAAAATATATTAAAATTCAATACAAGTGGTCAATATACCAGAAATTGTAAACTTTTCACATGTGTGATAATAACTTATGTTGTAACAATTCGAAACTGGAGACAAAAAATAATATATTTCGAAACAGGGGTTCGACAAGGATACAAGTTATCGGAGATTCCGAGGTCAAAAACACGCCACAGGCATACACTACCAAGATGCATAGCTTTAATGATCTCCCACCCCGAAGGTTCCTTGTGACCATCTGCGACTGTTCCACAGTCTGCGACCGTCGTCTATACTCCAGCACCGTGGTACTACCTGGCGACGAGCGTCAGGACGATCGATGGCGTTTGTCCAGGTGCTCTGATCAGGAAACACTAGTCCTTGCGACCGCCAACACAAGAAAGTTGATCCAGGCAATTAGGGAAATAATTCGATTAACCCCACAAAATTAATCTGGGGACGATCTACTTGGGGCGGTGTGTTGATACAAGCGGCTTAGAACAATCTAGTCCACTCCGAGTGCCAGCCAGCTATTGTGGAGAGGCACGGACGCCATCTTGAAAAATTAGAAGGAACTGATTTAAATTAAGTTGGACGTTGAGAAGGTCTGAACGTTCCGAGTTGCAAACATCTCGGGAAGGAAGACAATGATGGGAATAGAGTTACAATTTTTAGATCACGTGATGAAGACAATGTTCAGAAATCCAAGATGGTGTTACTAAGGCACTTCATGTTAATACAGTATTGTGTCAAGTCCTTTAATGTAATAATGAGTCAATTTATTTGTAATACATTGGGTGTTGTTATTTTAATACACTATCAGTCAAGTTATTTTTAATAGACTAATTAGTCAAAGTTCCATTTAAACCATTGACTCGTGTTCTTCTGAATAAACCAATCTGTGAAGTACTTTTGAATGCATGTATACATGAATGAGAAGGTATTTATACTATACACTATCGTATGTCAAATTGAGATAAATGACCACTGATAAACATACCAATGCGTCAAGATATTGTAATACATTAATTATACATGCTCTTTAGTGTCTTTTAGTACACATATATGTAAAGTTTGTTTTTAATGCATTGAGTAATACATTTGTTTGGTTTGGGTTTTTGTCAATACACAAAAGAGTCAAGTTCTTTAAAATTACGAGCCTAGTTATCTTAATACACCAATCAGCCAAGTCAGTTTTAATATACGAATGCGCCAGGTTACTTTTGATACATTTATGAAGTAGATTCAATTTCAATTTCAATTTCATTTATTCACTCAAACCACCCACGGTGTTACAAGAGCATGTTATTATACATGATACAATGTTTCAAATGAAGTAGATAATGTCTTATAACTATGCCAATGAGTCAAGTTCTATTTAATACTAGTGTACACATCAATGTTCGTGAAAGTTACCTTGCTGGCGCGATAATGATAGATAGGATGTACTTTCTGTACCATGGCAATTCAGTTATCATACTTGGTCCGTCAGTACCAACCCTCGCAGGTTTACTGCACAATTTAGCTCTACGGATGTTGCGGCTTTCCTCTTTCCCTGTGATATAGGCCTAAGTGAAATAATCTTGAAATAGGCTCTAAACCCGAAATACAAAAACAATGAAATTACTGTCAAATTATTTTGAATGCATGTAATGTATATTGTTCGGCTAGATGAATGGACATTATATCGAAGGTGTAATTAATTGATCACGAGATACCGGGTAGATGAACATATCGCAATGATATACAGGGATGGCTGTCGTGCAAGGCCAAAGGTCAGAGTACACATGATGTATTTTCCCAGCCGTGGTTTCGGAGTCAGATGCGCTGCACAATCAGTGTGTTAACATCGTAAATGAAGTACATTGAAAACTACGTTTTACTCCAAATGTATCCTCGAAATTACTTAAACATGTATGTAGGAAAATGTACTAAAATAAGCAATAATTGATCCGATATTTAATGCACAAGGCCAATATCGAGTGATAAAATGTCCAAAATGTTAAATAAATGCACAATTTACTTTTCGTCATCATGTCTATTTTGTGCACCATACATTTATCGTGTGTATAATGTCAGTTACTATACATTAAGTATTATTTAATTATAATATGTTGATGTGGTAAAGATGTTCAATTAACTGCCTATCGTGAAAATTGGTGGCCAAGAAGAAAGAACTAAACGGCGTTCCATTACTGTGAAATATGCGGCGTCAAAATTGAATAGTGAGCAATTTTCTCAAGCTTAAATGTTTGTAATTGTCCGCCAATGCTCGCCATTGACAGAAACCCATTTTAGAAATTAAACCGACGTTAGAAACCCTTACTGGGAACTTGCTCTTTACTGTCATTTAGGACGTCATAGAGCGACATGTCCTTCAGAATTCGAGCGGTGCCACCATTATTTAAATTTTGAAATATTTGATTATAACCTTTCTCTGTGTGTGAGCAGAACTTATTGAAATGTGTGCTGTTATGTGTGTGGGGACGTCAATCTACAACCTACACCCCCACCCCCGCTTCTTCCCCATATTCTCTTCTCAGTCTGGCCTGTGTTTCACGAAAGGGTCGCACTGTAGTCGAGGCTAAAATGTTATATGGAGATTTGTGAACTAAACCTTGAGTTGAGCATGAGTTTGCGCTCTAAAACGTTTCATAATCTCGGGGTCAGGGTATCCTTTCACGAATAAGAGGTCCATGGCCACTATACGAGACCATAACGCTCTCTTTGCCGATAGTACACTACATAGCCAAGAGAGCGTTATGGTATCTTAGTGGATACGAGAGCTTTGTGAAAGGACAACCCTTGGCGTACGCCATGCTTTTACTATAACAGGAAATGACGTAAACTTAAATTTACGCCGTGACTACCTTACGACCCGTTCGTGAAACTCGGGCCAGGACTGCGGTGTTTCGACAATGATGGGGGTGGAAGAGAACCAGGAGGGGGGTGGAGAGAAATTTAGGGTAAATGAGATAGTTAATTGTAGTAATTAGGAGAAGATCGACCACCCCACACATCCAACGAGCATCGAGCGTGTGAACATGGAGTCTGGAAATCCCGCACGCGCCCCGCTCTCCGCGACGTTTCTTCCACTCCAGGCCCAAATGGTATTGATATGCCTAGGTCTTGCCCAGAAGACACACTGTGCCTATTAAAACTCAATCCTATTGCGATTAATTATTTACTCGGCAATAATTCTCTGCTATTTGTTTGGCCCTCTGAAGCACCCCACTTGAATGAGACTTGGACGAGATAACAAGGAAAGGCCAATACATTATCAATTGCTCAATTAAAGCCTTAAGCCTCGTCGGATGAACGGACCTTGCATGTGCTAATGGACAGATATTGAAAATAGTTTCATCGTTTAATCGCTGCCTTTGTTTTCCTTTTATTTTCAGTAATTGTTTAATTGCTTTTTATTCTCGCTGGGTGTTTTGTCTTGTGTTCAGTGATTAGTATAGATTGTTTTCTTACTTTGTACGCTGATAATTAGTTAATTAATTGAGAGGGTGACGACAATCACACAAACTGATATGAGTGTCAATGTATAATAACGTAGGCTATACGATAATCTGGAGTAGTTTCGATTGTTCTCGCGGTATGAAAATACAGTTAATGCCCACCTATGGTCACAAACTAATGTAATATATGATTGAAAGAGATAAATATTATCAATAATTGTAATGAATTAAAATAATCTAGCAATTCTTATTCTGGATGTTTTAGGGTATGATAACATCCTGAAATATGCGCAAAATAGACAAACTGAGTCCATTGTATAAAGTGAGCGATAATATATTTTAGAATATTTGTATATAGTATTCGTTATTCAATATTATATGTGTACTTGTAAGACTGTTCTTAGTGCGTTCGTATGCCAAGGGTAGATTCACTTCGCTAACCCACCTACCTTATTAACGATAAAATATAGCTGACCAATGTTTATGTTACGGAATTGAGAGTACATGAGTTGCTTACATTTATGTAGATGGAACAATTTACATACCGTTAAACCGCTTTAAATACTAGTACTATTAAATAGAAATACCACCAATTCCATAGTAATTGAATGTTTTAATGAATTGTACAATTATAAAAGTATAAAATACGATGTCATAATATTCCTTTGCAACTTTATAATATACCCTTTGCTAGGATTTGACCGCATTGGTAATTATTAATTATGCATGTGCACACTCTTTTAGCCCTTACATAGACTATTAAAATTATTGAATACAATTAATAAAACTTAAAATAATTAAATTAAATTAAATAAAACCAGGAATAACAAATGAATAATGATCATGTTAATCAAGCTACAAACCAACATAAAGTTTACGAGATAATCCAAATAGTAAAATATCCTATCATTAGACGCAAATATTATCAGACAAGTATTTATTGTAACAGTTTACAATAACAGATATTACGAATAACAGATTCTACAAGAAATAATTTTTCTCAGTACAAAGAAGCCACACCACAAGACGATGGTTAGCGGTTTCATCCACGCATTCGGACTCGCTCTAATTGAGGGGGCGTGTCTAGAAGCTCTGCGAAAACTATTCGTACAATTTCATTGGTCGGTACTTTCTCTTGAGCTGCTGTCCGCCACTTTGACGAGTCAATGACAGAAGTTTCGGATAAATAGAATCTTAAAGCTGTTCTATTATGCTGTCGTCAACTGATTCCTAGATCTGAGATTTGTTGCACCAGGGGATCTCTACCGCCAAGTACAAGCTTGTAGACTTATGTAGATGAGCCTGAGGTTACCCCGGACTTTGACACCCAAGTGTGCACATTTGACAGTCGGGGAGAAACATTGTATGTACATCTAGAGGGGTAATAACCTGTCCGCATATGATCACAGGAGTTTATGTGAAAGCCGGACATATTATTCCATAATGGATCTTTCTCTCAAGAAGAAATCTGCATATGATATTGACAGTCTGTTAGGTGATGGCAAATCGGATCAAAAGTCAGAAGATCAAAGCATTTCGCCGACCATGGAAACAGGTAAATGATTACGATATTTCTCGCTGTATAGTAGATGTATCCAGTAATATATTTTAGATGTTGTACTCAACGTTGTCATAGTTCTTATTAAATAAAAGAAGAAAAAATTAAATGTATGTAAACCAATGGGAGTATGGGAATAATAGAATTGAGATAATAAATATAATATCATTTTGTGTATTAATGAAGAAATAATAGTAACGAAATATTATTTGTATGATGGCGACTTAAATTTTGTAATTCACTAAATAACAAAACATGGAATATGCAGTGAAAAGTCGTCCTAGGCATCTCTGATAGATTTATTCAAAGGATATCTTTCAGGCGTCATAATATTGTTTTTAATTATATATTTACAATATTTTAACATATTGATGGATCATACAGCTGCAATCAACAACATACAGGGTATGAACTAAATCATACCCAGAAAAGCATTTACTGATCTTCATAACAAATGTATTTTGAATATTGCTCGTGATTGTGATTAAGCACAGCATCCTATCACCTGGTCACATCCACGTTATTATGTGTTATAAATATAATCGTGTGTTGTTTAAAACACTACTAAAGTTGAATTTTAATTTATAATTATTGGTACACATTTAATGGGTTTCATTTAACAAATAACGCAAATAGGATACATATGTGTAAACCATGTTAGGCCATGCTAGAAGACGAGAAATTACAAATAATGAATTCAATAATCAGTGAAATAATAGTTGGTACATATTGAGCATTGCAAAGCATCAGCTGCATACAACATATGATAGGTGGAACGTATTAGTACAGTGCATCTCGTTTGTATACAGTATTCCTAGATGCATAAGAAGAAGAAGAAATAATCTTTATTAACGTCGGATATTAAATAACAATAAATGTTAGCTCTGTAGAGCTATTGTTATGCTTATTTAATTGTCATATGATACAAATCCTAATACAGGGAGTGATACTATACATGGCATGTCCACTTGAAGCCTGTAATACACCGATATCTAGTATATATCTACGTATAAATATAAGGAACACAATGCTCTTCTCCTATCTAGACATGAAGTTATATTGTATACGGGTATTGGTGCCTACGTTACGAATGGTCCATACCATGAAAACGATAAAAAGTGAAAGTCTACTTATAAAATAATGCATGACAAATTGTAATAGTTGTACCAAAGCTAGAAAAAGAAATTTCTTTAGTATGCTATAGGTGTATGGTTTAGTGCTGTTTCTGAAAACAAAAATAGTGAATATATTTCGTATGGATGCATTGATTAACTGTTATCACACATAGCGTGTCTTCTGTAAGTTTTTATCCTATATATTCTGTAAGTATATGATCTAGTTAGCATCTGGTTGCGATCATGACACTGTATAATAAAATGCGTCTAAAATACAATATTGCATAAGTAATAGACTAGCTATATTAGCATGCTTACGTGTTCTGTAAATATTGACGCTATAACATGCGTTATTGATTTTACTATGTGATACAGTACAGTACATCTGTACATATGTGTAAGATCTACAAACAGACATGTAGATTAAAAGAATGAGAGATAAATATAATATAGGCCTAGTCGTTCTATGTATTTATGCTAATTTAGCAGAACATGCAATATGTATTGTTATTGATTCACAATTAAATACATTTATTTGATTTTGCCTTAATCGTATTAATAGATGAATCTAAAATCCAAAACTCTATTATTTTCTTATAGATTTTTCTCAAAAGATCTACATAGTTACGCATGCATTTATTTACTCAGGCATATGGATTCACGAAGTAATAATATCAATATATCCATATTTCACACCCGGGGACATATACCATATCCGGATCCATATTTAATGTTTTTACATGTACTAAAATATTATATAATATAATACATGTGTACACACGTTCACAACCCTACTCGTTATTCATGATCGAGTAATACCCGGTTAGAATGTGTGTGTAAATGGCATTTAGTCGTATAAATAAACGCAGACGGTGTATGAATTAGGTGACAATATACCCCCCATGTCCGTATTTGATCTCCGCTGCATTGGCGCTCGTCCTTGCAACCACATTAACAAGATTAAACATTTCCCTTGACTCGGTATACACTTGGTCGACCATCATGGTGCGTATATATACAATCTAAACCGGCTTGCACTGAACGCAGGTATATCAGTCCGCCGTACTTTTCAAAACATTGCGTTTGCGCCGACTGGTAATTAGCCCAACATACAGACAACAGGGAAAGCCGAAGTGTTCTTCAAGTAGAAGTTATACCAGGTAAATAACGTAGTTAATCAAACGTGGTGACATCTGAAAAGGTAAGATAATATATATGGACTCGAGTCTGAGGTTGTTTTCAAACCCTGCAGTTACTTACTTACTTAGGTTAATATTGACCGGTGTTCGTGTATAATGTCACCTATAGCATTGTGTATATTCATTTATTCTTTTTCGCCGCGTGCGAAGTGCCACATGTTAACCCTCCAATCCACGTATTCAAACAAATCCAAACGCCAAATTAACCCTTGAACTTGGTCACAACGTTCCGTCACGTCTGCTTGCGCAACGTACAAAAAGCGGAAGTTGCGCAGTGCCGTTTTAGCGAGAGATGAGCGTGACTCTCAGTCATAAACCCCAAGTCGAATCTGTGCGACTGCGATTTAGCGACACGCCGACAAATGTCCTGTTTGTACTGGCTTGTCCCAAACGTGAACATTTCTCATTTTCATCATTTTGTGAGTGTACCCTATGGTGTAGTTGGACGGTCAAACATCGACGCGGTTTACGTGGTCAACCTCCCTACATATTAACCTGCATATGCGACGGCCGTCATGTTGAAGGTTAGGAGTGAATCGGAGGTCGACATGACAGATAACTCATTTCGCATCCTTGCGTCGGGAAATATAGATCCGGATCCCTCTTTTTTTGCTTTTACATACGAAATATTATGTAACAAAGGGAGAGAAGCACAGAGATACATACGACGTGTGGCTACTGTCTAATCGGGGATTCGTCGAAATTAACAGAGATATGGGGAAAGTGTACATGGATAAAAATAGAACCACGTAAAGGAGAGAAGAAGATAAAAGACTAAATTGCCTATATTACCATATATATATACACCATATATATATATATATATACGTAGCTCAACATCATCATCATATTAACAAGCAATAACAAGATTAGTTATCATCGTCGTCGTCGTCATCATCATCATCATCATCATCATCATATTCAACAGCAACAACAGCATCATTCATCATTATCATCATTATCATCATCGTCGTTGGCGTAGGTCATTACTGAAGTGTCGATTCAATCAAATCCAACTGTTAATCTTTATACCATAAAGATAGGTGATATTACCATATGTATAGTGCAATGTATCAACATTTGAAATGTTTCATAGAAATTCGTGAACAATGTCAATGTCTACTAAATAGATATGCTATCATATATCATATCATATTATATTTTATCATCATATCATATCATTGCATATATTATTATCGTGTCATATCATAGCATATACCTCACACGTGCACACACGCGCATCACACACGCACACCACCACTTCCAAGTATCAGAACCATTACTTGTACAGCCAGAACCTGCATTCATTCTTGCAATTATACACTGAACACGTTGATTGAGTACGAAATTATTGCGTTATATATTTGCAGATAACATCGATTTGGGCATTAGAGGATCTATGGATCATCGTATTAGATCAATAGTGTCATGCAGATGTGTTAAATAGATCTTCATCATTCCCTGCCTTGATGTGGTTTGATCCATAAATATGCTTTTTGTCATTAATATTCATTAATAGATTGGTCATATGGTTTTGTGGTCTTCCTCATGTATGTGAATTATAATGCGTGCTGCGTTTTGTATGCTAGATGCGTTATATCAGAGATCATATATGCAGCACATATAAAGTACTAGTATATGGTATCTGGTTATATCTTCCAAAGTGGTTCTTTAGTTAAATGTTAATGCCAGCAATATACAAGAGAACATAGCTGATATTAAAATGTAAGTAAAATACGTAATAGGTTTCTTTCAATATATTAGTAGTGTTCGTCATTTTCCTTAAAACTTTCTAGGAAAACAATTAAATAATAATAATTTTACTGAAAGAATGTAATATTTTAGGCTGCCAGAGCTTGCATCAATGCTCAAATAAAATAACATCAATATGTACATGTGTGAACATGATCTTAATTTAATTATACAATTATTCTAAAACATTACTACATACATGTATATTCACCTTATATATCCCATCAATGCTCCAATTAGATTCCTTACACAAATTCCACATTGATTGAGATAATATTCGAACATATTTAGAAACAAAAACATCAATATCGATCTTATCTTTTGTTGTCTCTCGGCTTCAAACGACAACTTAACGAAGTTTATTTATGCGCGTAGTTTGCTCAATGGGTATCAATACACTGCTATAGAAAGGTACAATTTGTACCATTAGTGAATAAAGCAGATAGAATAATTGAATTATAGAAAATTAATATACGTTACTACACTTGTTATTAGCGTTGTGCATGAGTTCAATTCATCACACAGTCCCGTATATCTTTGCTTTGTCGGTTTCCATCGAATTTTCTTATTGATAAACAATCTCTTTTACAGTATTTTATCTGCTACCAATTAAGCCTGTTTTGTTCCAAGAAACAGCAGCATCTTTGAATCGTTTCTCTTGCGCTGGATCAAGTCGACTGTGACGGTTTCGATCAATCGATATCGAACCAATTGTCTCTTTATTAAACAAGGATAATATAATATTAATAGTCTGTGGTATGTATAATTAAGAGGGTTGAAGAATCTGTTGATGTAGGGTTTGAAATAGATTTATTGAAATCATACATTTATATTAACGATGCTGATGGCAATCTTTCTTAATTTATCATTCAAATAGAGTTTTGAGTTAAATGTTAATAGACTAAAATACGACAGTCGTTGTTTAGTTAGAGACAAAAAATAATCTTTCTTATCTGAATCTATTGGTATATGAGAATAGGTTTGAACATAATATACTACAGATAAGGAGAATATAAATGTATAAGATAAAAAATAGAAGATATATTTGATTTAGCTTAATGTATGTACGTGTACACGGATCAAATTAAATATATAGGACGTTCTTATTTATTTAAAAATGTATATTGACTACAAAGGTGTATATTTAGTGGCATGGAAGAAATACATGTCATTATTTATAGTACATGGTAATTTTTCTAAATCCACGGTTTGCATTTCTATGACAAAAATACTATAAGTTTCATCTATTTTATCAGTATAGTGATCTATTATTTTCTATTAGAAATTGTTTATAATCTTGAGCTTGCTTTCCAGCTTAAAATTTTGAAAATAAATAAAATCATTATTAAAACTACTGTATTTTATTGAAAGTAATACACGTAGTATTTATAGTAATTTCATATATTTTTATTGTCATGACATCACAATATTTGCATAGCAAATTAAACACATAGTTTACAAGTTTCTGCACATTTCAAAGTTGATTCAGATTGTTTTAATATAACATTTCTCACTTTAGGGTTTGTTATTTTTCATGAAAATACGTGAATATTCTCTTGCAATGAAGTCGATTTGAATTACTCAATATTCGGGAAATACTATATTAATCCATATAACTGCGTGTGCGACCTTTGTCGTTGATATGAGTAAGTATATTGTGCTTATTGTACAAGTATTTTCTTATTTTACGTACAACAAAAATAAAATGCAACGATCTTGTCTCCATCGAGGGACATTTCGGAGTTACTTATAGAGAGATTGGTTGCACGCCTGTGAACGCGGTACGTATATTTTCCTCCACCGGTGAAGAGAGAAAAGAAAAACACGAAATTTAATAAACATTCTATTATAATCGTTCTAAACGTTTGAATGCAGGCATTCCACGGTTAAGCTGCATTTGTTGGAGAAAGGTGGAGCCCTTCTGAGCGAACTTCCTATGGCGCGTGCGCGATGTTGAATGATTACATCAGAGGAGATCGATGATCAGTCCACTGTCCAAACCCAGGATTGCAAGGATGCACCATAAACACATAGAAATGAGGGCTTATTAATCCAGGATTCCTGTCCCCTACCCCCAAACCTGTGCCAAGTTCGTGTCTGTGTCAATCCGCGCGTCTCGTGTGGCGCACTGGGGCAAATAACGCACAGGTACAAATCACTACTCGATGACAAAGTGTGCGTTTTTGGTAAGCATGTTTAGGATAGTAGATCCACTATTAAACAAGCTCAACCCGTTAAGGATTCAAAGTTCAATAAATTTCTCAACCAAATGTGTGCATCTGCTTTACGAAGTTTTCTGTTGTTTCGTTTTCATTGATTTTCTCGAAACCGTCCGCCAAACTAACGACGCCATTATAAACTTGAAAAATGTGACACATCAGTTCGTGTTTGTTTGATCAGGCGGGTTATTCATGTGTCCGCGCATAACATACATGTCGATATACCTCCCAAGTTGTGTTGAGGGATGATTCTTCTTTCGGTTAGACTACTGGTATTTGTCATAAGGTGAAGATGCGATGATCCCCCAATAATCCGGAGGATAAAAAGGCAATGTACTCTTGACTGAGGATTGGCAATTGTAAACTATATCTTCACAGCACATGCCTAACTGATATCTGCTCATCTAAGATAAGTCGTAGCTGGACTAATTCACCGCCAAACAAGCCACATCGGCGATTGAGAAAATATATAAAAGGCATACATCACATAGTTGTATGATCTATTTAACTATATTTTAATGTTCGTGTATTCATGCTCACTTGATATTATTTTTCGCTAAAGACGCTTTGTGTCAGTTACATTTTTAAATGTTTAATGATTTTTTTCTTCTGTCTTTTATTTTGTAAATTGGCACTTTACAAAAGAATGTAAAACGAAATCATTAAAATTAGAGATTACGAAACATTTTACAGTATAATTTCGATCTCAACTCAAAATTGTTTTCACAAATGTCAAATCTTACTTAAAATGTTTCGTAATCTCGGGGCCAATTTTTTATTGCAAGCCGTGTTCCGAAATTTGGTTATAATAGCTTCCGTACAAGATATGTACCTGTCGGATCACTCCCACCTAGCCCCAAAATGAAAATATCTGTATTTATTTCGTAGAGTATAAATGTCCCGTATCTGTAGAAATCTGAGCGAGATCAGCATATGTCACAGAAGCACTTAATTCAATTAGGCATACTGCTCGTTACGTCTGACATTCTGGTCTCATCAGCACTGCCATCCGCGCCCCAGTACTTCGTTTAATCTTCTAAATATTAAATATCCTCGTGGGACACCCATCGGTTTCCGATCCTTTTATAGTTCCCAGTTTTCGACGAACCTGGGGCATTTCTGATTGTGTATCACGTGCCCGGTCTGCCAAATGAACTGAGATTATGTCCATTCGATTATAGCCTAGCTCGTGAAATATATATGACGTGGTGTTTTCGAATCCCGAATCGTTCGCCCGAGACGAACACTAATTGCTGTTTATGGGAAATCCAAGCAGGATTTCTTCCGGAAGTGGAATCATTTCCGACAGATATTATCAGATTAATAAAATATTCATACAATGATAATTAAAATAATTTTCTATGAAGCGCTGGCGGCAAAATGAGCAGGACCGGAAATGATCACTGGGCATGTCTGATATTACTACGCTCGTTAAGTCGGATCTTCATTTATACACATATACCATCATTGGATGGGACGGTTAAGTTTTTCATTAGTTTTCCATTTGTTTTCTTCTCACTTTTCCAATTCTTGACCAAAAGGATCGCATACCTTAGGGAATAATTTGGCAGCGACATGACGTAATCTGTATGGAAAACAAAATTGGACCCCACCAGGGCATAGATGCATAGGACGAAAATTGTAGATCTTAGCTACATTAGAGGCATAATATCACAGTTGATAGACCTGTATAATCGGACAAACGAATTTCGATCTGAAACTAATTACGCTTGATATATCCACCCAAAAGTTGTTATTTAGTGATGTACATATCCCCCAGCACTCGATAGTTATAAAACAAATAATATTTTATATTAAATAGGGGAACGTTCCGCTATTTATCTTGTTATGTCCCTTTTGCATCATGTATAAGAAGCCGTTGGTCGTGTTTGATTTAAACCCGACTCTAAGACCTTAGAGTCGCAGGTGGGGTTGCAGTGAAGATTTGTCAAACGCACAACGGTGGAAAGCTTTTTGGAATTACAAACATGATTAATTATATACAAACATGACATTTTATGTATGTCAAGTGAATGTACTTTGAAGTTATATCTAAGAACTAAGAACTAGTCCAAAACAACCATAACTATCTGTGATATTATGCCTTTAAATCCAGCAAGTATATATTACCCTAGGATAAGTTTTCAACTGTGGTAGGTTTTCAATCTTGCACCGTAGGATTAAAAACAGAAACAGACTAGGGGAGACAATCCATGTAAACAAAGAAAATGGCAGAATCGGATCGAATAGTGTTTATTAAGGAAGACCTTCCTGTTTCTGCCTTCCCGAAGATTGCTGACATCAGACGACAGGGCAAACTGTGTGATGTTACCCTCAAAGTAAGTATCCGTACTATTTATGTGCTAGTGATTGTATACCATCGAATGACCGGTTTCGGGGTTCGAAGTGAGGAGCCCGAAGTGAGTTGTGACTTGTGACGACTTGTGTCGCCTTTTCAGGGTAAACCCGTTTTCATGCTAAAGACAGGTAAAGTCCTGGGACTTCGGAAACTTTTCAGTGGTGGTCCTGTTTATTGCTAATATAAGACATGTGTCAACCTATCAATGGTAAATAACTGTTGAGGCCTTGCACGTGATGTCACGGACATCGAGAATGGCAAATACAAGTTACAAATATGTATTTTTAGTCGTACCACTCGACTGAGTTATATCCCCTTGCATTGATATAACGAAGCAAATAACAATATTATGTTGTCTCTCAGCTGTCTATGGGGGTTTTCATGGGATATTTGTCTACCATAGAGCGGTGGAACATGATTTTATGTATGTCAAGTGAATGTATTTTGCAGTTGTAACTAAGAACTAGTCCAAAACAACCATAAATATCTGTGATATTCTGCCTTTAAAATTCATCAAAATTTGCACACCATATTTAGGATATTTGCATTTTATTAGAATTGTTTTGATTTAATAGATGTAATGTATTTGTCTGTATATCACACTCAAATATAATGTATCTAAGCACTTGCATATAGTGATTATGTTCTATTTCGTATTGATGCTATTGTATCAAAACAGACGCAAATAAATGGTCTCTGACGATATCATACAATCGCTGCAAAAAATGTCAGCATGTTGAACTTTTTTGCATTGATCGTATGTTCGGCACACAATGGTGTTGTGCTCGGCATTGATCGTAGTTTACACCTAGTCACGCTGCGACGTAAATAATATTAATACAACAATCCGAGCATAACACGACTATAACACGTGTCGAACACGATGATATACGATCACTGCAAAAGTGTTCATATATAGTTCACTACGAATACTTTGCGAGATAATGAAGAACTATGACGAGCAACACACGATATTGATATCGTGATGCATCGTATCTCACATCATATAGACACCGGAATGAATTAAATATATTGTTTTCAAGCACATTACATAGTCTGACCCCGTTCTAACTGATTATTGCAGACTTTTAAAAGTAAATCACCGTACATACCGCGAGATTAGGTGACAACATTTACATAGCATTTGTTCGCTGAACTCGTTCATGATTTTACATGGAATCGTAATCGATGATAGTCGGTGAATCATGGAATCTAGTAATGTCACCTGAATTAATTCGATTCACACCGTTATTAAGTAGGCCTAATCACAAAGTTTCCAATAGTGGCGAAAACAGGTAATGTCGTACGCTAACCCCTATTCAGCGAGTGCTCAGGACCACCCGTGAGCCTTTACTACTCAATTGAAGACAATCACGCATCCCCCAGGCAATGTACTTTACAAAAATGTATGTACCTGCCCTTTCCTAATCGATGTGATACATATAGATATCGATGAAACAAAATCGTAGGGTAGGGTGGGGCAAGACGCCCCCCTTAAGCAAGAACTGACATATTTTCCAGTTGCAAAGAGCAAATAGAACACCGACAAGTGCTATAGATTGGTATATTCTTGACCTATACAATGTATTAACAGTTGCATCAGTGTATATTGCTAGTAAAACGTAGGAACGAATATACATGTTTTTCGTTTGGGGGCGTCTTGCCCCACCTATGGGGCAAGACGCCCATGCCAATTATATTGTTCATTCAACTCATGATGCCATTTTTATTAATCGTCTCGTTGCAGTGAACCGT
>JAVCKZ010049582.1:0-18197 GCA_034780755.1 Lepetodrilus elevatus
GTATATTGTCAGAACTATAATGTATCTATCTATCTATAGCTATCTCGATTAATGCTGTTATAGCCTACCAAACGAAAATCATCATCTATTAATGAAATACTACTACCCTGAAATAGCCTGTTATTCAGTTTGTACTAAAATAAAAACAACAACATAAAAATAAAAACAGTTGCTGTCACATATATATTTGTGTCTGACAAACATTACACATTGAAGGCCGAGACACTAGTAATGCCACAATTTATTTTATAACAATATCAATCGATTTCCTTTTACCATTTTCAGACGGATGTTTCCGGTCTTCCGGACGTCAATAACGGGACTGGACCCCAACGCTATGTACACTCTACTACTGGACTTCGTTCAGGTGGATAACCACAGGTGGAAGTACGTTAACGGGGACTGGGTACCCGGGGGTAAGGCCGAACCCGCGGCCCCCAACTGTGTCTATATTCACCCAGACTCGCCAAATTTCGGAGCCCATTGGATGAAGGAGCCAATATCTTGCAGCAAAGTGAAACTCACGAATAAACTCAACGGCGGTGGACAGGTAAGAACCCTGAATATTTCGGTTTTTAAAAAAACAATCAAGCAATTAAAATATACATTTATAGAGCACTGGGCCCGTATTCTCGAAAATTCGTAAGTCCTAAGAAGTTCGTAAGTGCTAAGGAATTCGTAAGTCCTAAGAAATTGCCTAAAATGTGTTTCTACTCATGATAATTATTGAAGAGATGTTTTCTCACTAAGAAGTTCTTAGCTAAGAAGTTTCAAGTATTCTCGAGAATTCGTAAGTCCTTAGAAGTTCGTAAGTACTAAGAATTTGCGTAACTGTGTTTATAATCATGGTCATTTTTGAAGAGATGTTTTCTCACTAAGAAGTTCTTAGCTAAGAAGTTTCAAGAATACGGCTCCTGGTATCCATCCAACTTTATAAGGCTAGCGTTTGGAGACTTGAGTATCATGATCAGATGACCACTTGTTATGTAAAACTAGTTAATTTCGATTTCAATATTTTATTGATATAATATAGACAGGCCTGGATACAATGAAGACTTATAATGGTTATCTTGAATCTAACACTTTTTGACGAACCTTTGAGAATAAACTATCATATCTGTAGGTATATTTTGTATGCGAGAGAAAACGTATACTAGTATTAAAAATGTAGTCATATCTTCTTAGTGGTGTATTTGTATATACTACAAGATTATTTGTTTTTAAAATAAAGAATACTACGTACATTAATAATGTTTATTGAATAATTATTTGTACATAACATTAACATAACACGATAGTATGCTTGTTAACATTATGAATATTCTGCTAAGTACACATTATTATATGGCTTCTTATAAGAGCATCTGTCATATTTTGAGTTACTTTAATATTTGCTACGTATTTGCTAAGCACCTAACAATGGAGTGTGAATATAGTATACAGTAGTAAATAAGCACACATATATTTTGATATATGTCTTTTGGAAAATTCTAACATTATAAATCAATTCATTATTTATAATTAAATACAATATTAGTTTATACTCTGTGTGGTAAAACCGGAAAAAATGTGTGACTCATAATTCAAGAGTCGACATTACACATGCACAAGTATACATTTCTTGAATTTCCTGGTGTATGCGAACAGTTAATGTTAGCATCTAAGAAAATAATCTTTATGGATAGTATATCATCAAAGTTCAAAGCGGTGCTGAAAATTTGAAGAGGGTTACAATAGTATTTGACATGACAATATTAGAACCTTTATCCCACATAAATACCTAATTCCCTGGGTGCAGGGTAGGGAACGCCGCGACGTAAGCAACCCACTCGCAAGGCTTACCCTGACAAATGTAAACTAAATATTTAATAGACTCCATAACAAATACATCAAACCCCACAGAGAATAAAAGATGGTCTAACGCAGTAATATCGAAACTGGAGGCAATATATGCCGAACTTTGTTAAATGCCACTCATGTCCGAGAGAAATGAACAACTTCAAACGTAGTTGTTATCAATCTCGTCTATGTATAGGACACCTAATCACAACGTGTCCCTCTCGAGTGGTTTCCTATGTCCCTCCCCCTCCTCTTTCTTCCGCAGTACTCCCGTCACACAAGCACAAAACCAGCAAATTATGTAGAAATTGTCTTCTTTGATGTCTAGCTACCTCGATCAATAACCGACCAACAATTATGGTACGCGAGAAGTGGATATGATACATTTACCTACGCAACGAAACGAGGGTCGTGCCTTGTTGAAGTTAGGTGTATAAAAGTTGTGAGAAGAAAAGTAAACCTTTCGACTTCACTTCGCATATATTGCTTTCCTCAAAACCAATTATGGTCAATTAAAAACACTTCAAACGGATTATTTGTGGATTAACTGTTTACTCTTTCCTTTAAGCATATTTCACTGCTAATATACTTAGTTAGGATTTAGTTAAATACTAGTACTTGGTTAAATTATATAAATATTATTAAGGAAAGGCAACATTTTGGAAACGCCATTTGGAAATGCTCTGATGTTCAAACGAGCACTGCCTGTAGACAAAATATAGTGCGATACGGATATAACATATTATAGCGATTACTTCGAAATAGAGGCAAACTATTTCATTATATAAATAGTAAATGGGGAAAACAAACACTATTTTTGAAAGCAACTGCATGTATGCTTACATCACAGAACATTCTACTGCATTTCATGGCTAAGATTTAATACGTCCAAGTATATATATATATACTACTCAAAATTTGCTACGGATCGTACCATTTTTGTAGGAAATAATAATACCACCCATAATATAATATATATAATATAATACCACCCTTAATAGTGATCCCTAGCACATGTTGAGTAGTATATGTTACAGTCAATGTATAACATCAGGCAATGGCATTTCCAGAGCATTCTAATTCACACATTCAATGTTTTAAATGCCCGAAAGGAAAAACTGACGACATTTATTTGAAACATTGACTGGCATAAGTTTGATGAAAGAAAATAAATATAATGCATACATGATTATATGTATTCACAGTTTTGCGTGAAAGCATGTACACATGTATGAAATTATGTGTGAACAGCTATAAAGAATCTTCATTTTCTTTCATTAAACTCATGCTAGTCATGAGCCAAATAAATGCAGTCAGTTATTTCATTTCAGGCATTAACGAAATTGACTCTATCAATGAAAATTCACTGAAGATTTGAGTCATTTTACACATTGCCCGATTGTAGACATTGACTGTAACATATCTGCACCGTTTGTTGTGTATGTGTAGATACAGAACCCCCAAACTGTGAATAGAAACAAGCTAAAACATTGCACAAATATACGTTACATAGCTTAGCGATTAATAGCTGTATACCGGTGGTCTTCGACTTAATTAATACTAGCTCTTGTACTTTTGGTATATTTGCTGTTTAAAATATCCAACACCATGTAAATTCCTTATGGATAGCAGTGTCGTCCATTCTTTTAGACTGTATTATATTCGAATTCGGTCCCAAATGAACTGATAATATATAACTGAATACATAGGTGTTTTACTACTACATGTAGGCTTACTATATTTTAGACTGGGTGGCATAGTTGAGTCAAGAAAGATCCATGTACTTTCCATACAATAACATAATGTCGTACATTTCCTTCGGGTTTATTATATTCTGCCCAACAGGAATTAAAGGCATACTACCGTAAACTGTACAACTGAAAATATACAAAATGTGTTCTTCGATATATATACGTATTGTCTTTACAATAGCTTATTGGGATAATTATCGCCACTGCTTGCAAATCACAACAAAACACGACAACGACAACCAGAGCATGTACATTCCTTGGTTATATCGCTGTGCTCCATTTTCGCTCGGGTATATTCTATCTGGTCCAGCATGATGTGACAGTATAATAGGGGTAGATGGTGTATTGAGATTCGGCTGTCCCCGTGTAGAGCTGATTGAGAGGGACATGGCGCCTCGGGTGGTCTGCGCCACTTATAATGACTTGTCATGGAGCGTGAACAGAGACGCCAGCAGGCTTGGAGGATAAGCTCACAAAAAATAAGTTATGTGCGATAAGAATTATCTTAAAACGGCCTTTACTATTTCCCCATAAAATCTACTTAAATGCACTATCAGTATCCACGGAGGGAACTTTCTGTATATACACCGGGTGTCCTAAAACATTGGAGTTAAGTGGGATGGGTGTCTACTCTCGCTCGCTCGCTCTCTCTCTCCCTCTCTCTCTCTCTCTCTCTCTCAAACAAATGAAAACATGATTAGAAGAATACGTCCAAATATGAATGCTTATACACATGTTTGCCAGGCACGAAGAAGAAATGCAACAAATAAATAAAAACTCTATTAAACATGATTATTAGTTAATAATTAGTTTTGAAATTTCACGTTAAACGCTCACATTGAACTCTCTTGCCGCTATGACATTCAATCTATTAAATTCGGAGAGACAGACAGAATTGCATTAAAAATGTTCAGATGTTAAGCGGCGGTGTAGATGAACGACACTTAACGCTCAATGCCAAATCTCAGTGACAATTTAGCATATCTCATTTCGTCTCTTAAATACTGACAGAACCATGAACTCATGAACCGTGAACACTAAACGATAACAGGCAGACTAGATAACATTTGCATAACCATTGCTTGTGAATAACATTGCCTTGAAACATCACACACTTGCATTTATATGTGAATAATAATGCTATTATACATTTCATCTTTATCAATTTCAGATCATGTTGAACTCCTTGCATAAGTATGAGCCTAGAATACACATAGTACGAGTTAACTCCAGAACGCAGAAAAAAAGCATTATGACGTTTAGCTTCCCTGAGACGCAATTCATAGCAGTTACTGCGTACCAAAATGAAGAGGTGAGTTTTCCTATAGAGAACAGTATCTCTGGTCCCGAGATTACGAAACGTTTTGACCACGATTTCATACTCAAGATCAAATTTTATATGGGGATTTGTGAACAAAACTGAGTTGAGTATGAAATCGTATTCAGAAAAGTTTCGTGATCTCTGGGCCTGGGTATCCTTTCCTGAAGCTCTCGTATGCACTGAGAGAGCATAGAGCTCTCGTATCTTGCTGATCGCTGCGAATGTGTTATGATATCTTAGTGGCTACGGGAGCTTAGTGTCATGATCAGAGTGTCCTGTACCCATCCGGGTATATTTTAACCTAGTCCTTGTCAATGACGTTTCACGGACATTATTTAGATATTTAGTGCTCTTTTTTTTAAACATTATTTTGGGAAATGGAAGGTCCATTATTTCATTAAAATATTTGTTTTTTTTGTTTTCTTTTATGAAAAATCGAAAGAGTGCCATTACAAGGACTAGCATTAAACTATGTTCCACGGAATGATCGTATCTACGATAGTCGTAACTTTCTATAATTACGATTGTGATGTTCGTTCTAAGAATAAAAACATATTCCCTTATAATTATTGAGATTGATATAAATAACTGAGCCAGCAAGTGAAGATGGATTCCATATACTGTAATGACACCGCTGGTTAACACCCATACATATACAGTGTACTAGTGTTCTCTGAATTATCTGTCTCGTGATCTCTGCTATATTTAGAATAACTGTATTTTTTTAATGTAACATGTATAACGGGTATGGACACAAGTGGCATAGTGTACATTAGTTTATATCCAGTTCAAAAGCATGTAATTATATATTTATGAAAGATACATTTTGAAATTGAAATCGTAAAAATCAATTTTCAATGAAGTGGTGTTATAATGTATGTTATACTTATCAGTTGACTAATGATAGGTTTTCCTCTTTACAAAATAATAAAAACAAACAAAACCATATTACTTAAATATACTTCAACTTATTTAGTTATCTAGCATTTACTAGGTACAAACACATTGGTATAGATTGCGATATATTTTGTAGACAGCGAGAGGGTCAGAAACTAATCGTAGCTATTTTATTTTACGTTGAAAATACAAAAATTAAAATTAGGTCTCGTTTCGCTCCTGTAACAGTTTTTACTTTATCGTACTACACTATGTACAAATTCCTTAACGTCAGTTTCGGATCTGGTTTTAATGAGATTGCATTGGATGTTATGCTTTAAAAAAATACTACAGTAATTCATATATTTACCAAATAATTGCATAATATGTTTTCAATTCCGTTTGTAGATTACAGCATTGAAAATCAAGCACAACCCGTTTGCCAAAGCATTCTTGGACGCCAAAGAAAGGTAAGCATTTGTCTGTCAGAATTTGCCACGACAGGAGCGTACGTTAATAGGAAACATAAATTTACTTCCCAACTGCTGGCCTCCCTTGTTTGTAAGAGGCATGTTTAAATCTTTTTCTATATTTGAAATACGCCACGTAAGAATTGATCCACGCGTTAAGTAAATCTGCTCTTCTGTAAGTTGCACCGCTATTATTAAGCTAACCTAGTCGTAAGGAGAATACTGTCTGGATCTTTAACCGAAGGATTTACAACATAATCAGATAATGATGTAATGATAGTGCATTAATTGGTTGCGATTGGTAGGGCTGTTTTCTCCTGGCCATATATACTCTCTTGTCTCAAACAATATTGATGTATGTTCAATATGCATTGGTGTAGTAAAATATATAAAACAAATAAAACCCACGACAAATATAAACAGACGGTAAGAGAGAAATGAACATGACTACTAGTTATCAAAATACATTATTATTCACATACAACTTACTAGATGTGTCTTTTTTTATAATTAATCGTTGTCTACGAATACGTCTGATAGTAATTTATGCTATTTAGTGTTGTAATTCTCGTAATATAATTGGATTTTACAAGGATTTTCTAGTTGAATTTTACAAATATGTTCTTATTAACCAATAAGCAGAATAATTGTTCTTGTACACATCTATTCACAAAAAGCATATCTATTCATTCAACTATTTGCATTTCGAGCATGCATTGGCATGGAGTCTTGCGCCTTATCAATTGACTATTTATTAGTTATTTTATTTATAAATGGACTAGTTATTTGTGATAAAACTGACTTCAACTGTCATTTTAATAATTTAACATTTATAGTGTTGATGTTTCGGGTTAGTATGATAGATCCTAATTCAGAATCACAAGTATGTCCTATATAATCACATCCAGTATATATGCACTACTCATACATTAACCATCACGCCAAAACGTAAACTTACGAATGACGTCAACGTCCTTATGAATGACGTCAACTAACGCCTACAACAACCACATAACGTAAAACACCAGCCACTACTACCAAACAACGTATACAAACGTTTTAAGATAATCAATTGAACACAGCAAACATTGGAATGATCAATCTTTCAAACCGACGCTAAACTCGGACGTTGATACCACGGCCGATCGTGCTGAGTCGGAGTGGGAATTGTAAGTTCAATCCTGCCTAGCTGGAGAAGCGGCAGAGTCGGTGTTGTCACAGCGAAGACACTATGTGTTAGTTTTCGTCAGCAGTAAGATGACGCGAAGACCATTGGTGTCACGGGTTTGGAGGTTGGCTTGTTTGTCGCACGTTTAATGTAGCTGATTACCTTTTCCTCACGGCATGCAGCACATGTTCAACATAGGGAACTACCTCAAACACAGGTGCTTGTGTTTACCTTCACAAAACGCAAAGCCGTTGAGGGTGGGGGATGGGAAAATGGATGCTGGGGGAGGGAGTGCAGGAGAGAAGGTGGGGGGTGGGGTCAAACGTTTTGTCCAATTCTTCATTCTTGAAGATTTAGGACGTAATATAAGTCCTTCAATTATGAAAGTATGTTTGTCATTAGATGCGATTGTAAAAAAAACCCCACCCAAATGATCCATTAGGTATTGTGTATAGTTGTTCGACATTGTCATTTTAATACGTATTAAAACATTAGGTACAATTTATTAAAATAAGATTTAACTCTTAATAATTACACTGTAAGTTGCATTTCATGATGAAGTATGACATTTCATATGAAATCAAGTCGTGCTACAAGTGTTATATGTATTATATTGAACAAATTAAAATATAAATAAAATAAGTCGCATCATAAAATACAAATTACATTGGAAAGGTCATCATTTGAAATTAAATTGCAATATTTTATTTTTATTAATTAGTAAGTTCGTACATTTAAAATCACAGACCAGTAGCGCGCAAAGCCACAATATTGTATACTTGTATAATTTCGAGTCAGTTCGGTATTGTCATGATTATTCGGTTGATATCCATGCCTAAAATCAAATTCTGGTAATATATTGATATTGATAGTTTCTTTATGTTTCGTAGTTTATTATATGTATTTTATTTAATTAATTCCAGGCCTGGTGATAGAGATTATGTCGACGACGGAGATGGAACCGGTCGCTCCCTGTCTCATTGTAAGTATAATAGCACATGCATGATGTATTCGGTCGACCACCTTGTTAAAGTGACCTGTCCAGTCATTAACTATGCATACCAAACACACCGTCTTCCTAGCAAATAGTCCAAACACCGAAAACGTATCGATCGACAATTCTACCGAATCGGTCGTGGTAATTTATTTGTTTATTATAATTACAATTTCTTACAACATTCGCACCTGCATGTCAAGATCGGAACCCCTTTGTACACACCGGCGATTTGATTTGTGGGAATTGTATATGAGGTGTGTGATAAAGCATGTAGTCAGAACAAAGCTCGTATAGCGTAGACCTAGGTGTAGTTAACCTTCTACGTTTAACCAGGTGGCCTATGTGTGGTATAGTAGTGGATATATTAGTGGATACGTACATGAATGGGTGAGAGAACGGACAGTCGTGGACAGACTTATCGCAAGAGTGTGTGAAGGACCTGAAGAGACTATGCCCCCCTCACTGTAGATTAGCTTACACTATACCGTAACAATCTATCCCGTTTTGTCACGTAATTGTGAAGTATTTTAGATAACATTCACAACAGGTTATCAATAAATCATACCTCGACTCTTACACTGTTACAACTTTTTCAAAAGGGTTTGGCTATCAAGCACGGAGAGTCTTAAATCTTTCGCCACTTTCGATAAGCATTCTTAATGACAGCGACCTCCGATGAAGTAACGTTAAGGCACGTACGCACACAACGGAAGGCTTGCCATCTCCCCGGCGGTGGAACTCCTTCAACAGGCGGAGCGATTTTGGCGGTTCTCTTTGGGAACTCTTTCGCGAGACGGAAGTGTCAACTTTGCAACCAATATGATCAGCTGCGGGTCACGTGATCCGCGCCAAACTGTTAAAATCGCACAATTCGAAGTGCTCGGCCGTCACCACGGAGTCTTCTTGGCTTTATCAGCATCAATCCTTTATTTTTTTCTTCTTGTTTTAAAAACAGATTTCTTCAAGAGTGTGACACCTTTCCAAAAGAATGCAAACTGTTTTGTTTGTCGAATGCACGTGTATGTCCTCCAATATTGAAGGCGCTGTTATGCATTGCCTCTTGTTCCGATAGCAACTTGCAGCTGCACACCGAATCCTGGTGTTAAGACCTAGGGTCTTCTCATGCCTCTCACTCTCTAAGCTCCGATAAGCCCTCGGCCTGCTACATTCCCGACGGCATAGCGCGCATACATCAGAGATAACCAGATACAAGCAGTAATTGGTTATATCTTAGCTTATCAGCAATAATTATGATGACGACGTGGTTGATTCCGGGGAGGGGATACAGGCACCCAGTCTGGATTTGATTACCATTTGGTTATAATGCAGGGTTTGTCGTGGACAGATTGTATCTTGCGGATTAGGTGAGCATATTCCTTGATGTCGCTGTGGCATTTGAAGAAACAGGACACGCACACCCGTTACGCTGCAAGTAAACCACCCCCGTTGATGCGCCGTTGATTCGTCGGTTGATACGCCAGTACGCCAGACGATACCTATTCCAGTTGATATAGTGCCGGTTTATACGTCAGTTGATATGCCAGTTGATACGACAGTACACCAGATGATACCTACTCCAGTTGATACGTCAGTACGCCAGTTGATACTCCAGTTGAAACGCCTATCGATACTATACGCATGTCGATATGATTCTTAATACGCTAGTGAGTTTTGATGTTCATGATGCAGATTCTTCAAATAATGTATCATATTTTGCCAGTGAAGAACATATAAACCTACGTCTAATGCGTATTTCCGTTGTCTTCAGTAACCGGAACTTGGTACCTACCCCCGGGCAGTCACGCCCTGGTACCACCCCCAGCGCACCAGTTCGCCAACACCCTCAGCCTCTCCAATCCCCACTGTGAGCGGCTCAGTCTCAGGAATCCCCGACCCTCACCGTACAGCCACCCATACCAGCGACGATCACCACCCCACAGTGAGTAGATTGACAGCTTTTATCATTAGTATTTGGAATATATTGCAATGGCAATGAAACTGGAGATGTACGGTATGTATTGTATGCATTGGCTATGATGTGGAGACTAACGCATATAATTATTATCTATTACGTACTGCCACTGATGGTCAACAACAACAACTACTACTACTGCTACTACTACTACTACTACTACTAGTCTATTATTATTATTAGTAGTAGTAGTAGTATTACTATTAATATAACCGCTACTACTACTAGGAGTATATTATTATTATTATTATTATTATTACTATTATTATTATTATTATTATTATTGTTATTATTGTCATATATTGGCAAATCTATATGTAAATTTGCCGTCGAAAATAATATTTGCATGTACAATTGCAATCCATTCAGTTCGTATATATAATTATATGATTTCACTAGCAATTGTTAATTTTTACACATACCATTAAAACTAATTTATGATAATATTGCTCCGCGTTGTTCTGGGAATGGGGGTGCTTAGTGTAATCGAATGAACATTCAAATGATAGTATTATTTACGACTTTGCATTCACAATATTTCACAATCACAAAGATCTGTGAAATGATTCCATTAGTCAGTCTCTCGTTAAAAGTACACTATACAATGATGCAATTTAATACAAACAAAATACAGTTAATATATTATCTTTTCAATCACTTCAATTAAGTAATCCCTGTAATGGTTTTGAAAGCCGTAATGATAAGCTAGACATATGTGTCGACTGTTTTATTAGCATAATCTTGCTAATGTATCTATTGTATATAATGCGAGGTCAGGATAGTACATACTATTGTTATGGTAAGAGTAATTGTTCTTGGAGAAACATGCATAAATACATTATTACGTGTATTTCAATGGATACAATTCAATGGAACTCAATACATAGAACGTAGAAAATCATGGCAGAATTTCTGCAATTTAATTTTAAGAATTAGTAATAAATGTGTACATCTAAAAGCAATTAACATATTTCAACCAAACTATATTAATTATGCCATACGCATTACTGGGATAAAACAATAACTCCTGACTGTTAATTTGAACGTAATTGTAGATCTACTAACAGCAAACTACTAGTATATTATTATTATATAGATACAATATTTGTTAATATTTGTTAATATTTATATTAGCATACTAGTAGTTGTTTTAAAATGTTATCTCTTTACATGTGTTATGTTTCATCTTGATAACATACAATATTTCGACAGATCCTTTTTTAAAAATTAAATGACAGTAAAAATAAAGCAAGATTAAAGTGAAAAAAATTGTCTGATTGACTTTGATTTTTATTCGTTAGGGAGCCTCGTGTAATTGTTTTCTACAAAGCTGTTTCATAAAACAATAATTGTATCCGTCTTCGTCGTCCATACCACCGACCTGTGTAATTAATGTGTCATGTAATCCAACCACTGCTAGTAACTACACTATTTAAAATGTACACATGAATAAAATACACTTTTTAATATATGCTACCTATAGTTTGTTACCTTTACATGTATATACCCTACTAGTATATAAATATACACCTTACAATTAAAAAATATACTACATTATTTTTCTTTAAATATATGTACTAGTATTTAGGCAATATTGTCTAATAAGCCTAGTTAGGCTGTTCACGTGCTTCTAAACATAACTTTATTTTGAAAGTAGTTTTATTGCATGTAACATGTGCTAAACCATGTTTCTTATTCTTCTTAAAGTAAATAACTCATTGACTTCCAAGTACCAAGTTCAAGAACTGTGGCATTCATTAGTTCATCAGTAAAAACATTCTGATGGTTGTCCGTGGCGTTGGACTGATATCGTTCTGTGTTTCTTCATGTGTGATTTCACGAGGAAACAATTTAATTCACGAATATGAACCATCTTGAATGCTTTAATTTATAATGGAAAAACACATGTGAAATGCATTATTAATGAATTAACTGTGTATGCTTGATACAATGCTTTAATATATTTTAATAATACTATGTGTATAACAGTGTCTCATAAGCCAAAATGGCTGGGTGTTTTAATTTATTGATTGAACATCCAATCTATGTTATATGCACGTGACACGTGAATAAACTATTCTTCTTCTTCTTTAATAAATATAAGTTCTTATTATTTTGTTTGGTATACATGTACTCCGATTTAGTGGTAGAGTAGTCGTGTGAACAACGAGACTGAAATACAATAGCTAGTTACCACGCAAACTCACATACTCATACATTTAGTTTTGACTTATTGTAATACTCATATTTCACTTATTTTAATCATACCTTTAGTTTCTAGATTTAATATAAAACATATACTAGTACATGTATTTGGCTAAAAGACATGCAAGTGCACAGACAGACACCTATATTGTTAACCAATATAATGCAACATGTTATGAACTAATTATATTTATTTAACTAATTCTTTACTCATAATATTAACATTATATCGACTATTCAATGACATAGACACTAGTTACGAGCATGTATGGAAAACACAGTCACAGTGTCTCGTAACTGTTTCACATTTTGAATGAAAATCTAAACCATGTTGTCTAAACATATCTCAGTAAACAAACATAGCCCAGTAAAAAAAAGTGACATAGTAATGTGACAGTTGTTTGTAGAAATTGGTCATTCATGTTGTCAGCGTCTTAGGTACGTGACCACAGCGTATTCTGACCCCCATTCCTTCCCGTATCTGTGTCCAAACCGTGAGAGCGACTCCGTTACTGTATCATTGGCAGTGCGTTCCCTCACCTAGTCAGTCTCCATTGAGTCTCATTGACAATAATCTCCATCTGCGGACACACACACCGGACCACGGAATTCACTTAGCTTAAACAGAAATAGAAATAACGCGAATGACAGCACGTCATCGTGTTGACCTCCTCCCCCTCTCCCCTCCCAATTACCCCCCTGCTTAAGCGAACTGTGTGATGGTCACTCTGGGAATTACCCTCCCTCTATTCCATTCTAAAATTGATGGACACTCTCGGGGAATCCTACAACCCTCAACTTCCTTCAGAAACTAACTGCGGTGATGGTCACTGGAGGTGTTATCCTTTCTCCCACTTTCTCTTTCTGTCTTTCTTTATATCTCTGTCCCTCTCGTTCTCTCTTTTCTCTTTCTTATATGTTCCCATTCGAACACCCACCCCTTCCGAAACTAACTGCTCTCTCACTCTCGTTCTCTCTTCTCTCTTGTTATCTGTTCCAAGTTTAACACCCACCCCTTCCGAAACTCACTGCTCTCTCTCTCTCTCTTTCTTTCTCTCGCTATCTCTCCCTCTATTTGGCCCCCTCTCTCTCCACTCCCACCCCCATCCGAAAATAACCGTGTGATGGTCACGTCGAGGAATCAACGTTACGGTCCCCGCAGACAGCGTTAACTGGTAACGGCCGGAACGTGACTAAGTGATCGACGCGACGTCGGGCTCTCTGCGGGTTACGCTTGATTAATCTTGCACGGTCTCCACGGCCGACCCATCGTGCCCACGCCCATCTCCCTACCCGTAAGGAGTCACGTGATCACCGGTCGGAGACATCTCCGGGTCTGGGGAGATGGCAGGTGGCACGACGTCGTCACGGCGAAAGTCACGTCACTACATGCTCTACGACGTTACGGCGGCGGTCGAAGGTAGTGAGGGCAAGGCAAGTGTTTCCTTCCTTCTTGCCGGTAGTGGGCTGCTAGTCACGCCCGTCAGTTATCGTACGTGACGAGACTTGGCTGGACCGTCCAATGGACGAAATCAGTTTGTGTGACTTGTGCCGTAACTGTATTGCAACACAGGCAATTCATCGGTAGGTCGTCTGAGAAGCAGAAGGTCGACAGAGAGGTGACTGTAAAAGTGTTTGAATATGACATCGGTTATTTGTCAACATTTGAATGCGTTCATTAGTGGATTGATAAGACATTGCCCAACTCTTTAAGAGCAATATTGCCTCCTCACCAAGTCTTTGTAGTTGCCGAGCTTTATTGTTCATATTGCAATTCGTGAACCTAAGAAGAACATTATATTCCTAGGATATAGACCATAATAAGTTTATTACAATTAAAGAGTGACACATGATTGAAATACACGATATTCGGATACTAATGTGACGTATTTTCACTGATTAACATTTACTAACTTAGCAACTAATGCTGTAAAAATAACTTACTTAAAAAAACCCAATTAAATTATATAAATTAGGGTAGACGCGGATAATGTTTTGAATAAACTATGACATCCCCATGGCAGCCGCAGTTGAAATAGTAGTAGTAGTAGTGATAGTAGTAGTAGTAGTAATAGTAGTAGTAGTAGTAGTAGTATTAGTAGTAGTAGTAGTAGTAGTAGTAGTAATAGTAGTAGTGGTAGTAGTAGTAGTAGTAGTAATAGTAGTAGTGGTAGTAGTAGTAGTAGTAGTAGTAGTAGTAATAGTAGTAGTGGTAGTAGTAGTAGTAGTAGTAGTAGTAGTAGTAGTAATAGTAGTAGTGGTAGTAGTAGTAGTAGTAGTAGTAGTAGGATTACTAGTATTTTAAAAGAAAATTATTATTTGTATTAATTTCTTATTATGATTTGTATTAATTTCTTATTATGATTTCTTCTTCTTCTTATTATTATTAATAATATTTCTCCTTCCAGGCAACTTTGGGCGAGACGTAGGTGCCAACTTGCCCATGTTGAACCTGACGGAGAACTGGGCCCACATGTCCGCCGCGGGTGGTCACGGGATGCTCACAGGACAGAGCGCCGCACCCCAGGGGCAATACGGCATGTGGATGAGCTCCGCAGTCGGCAACCTCTCCCCGAATCAAAACTGTTCCATGCCCCCTTACCTGCGTACGACCGCACCCTACTCACTACCCGGAGCGTCCACCCCCGTGACCAGTGTCCCCACCCCCACCGCTTCCTCATCCGCCGCCCAGCAACAGTTCGAACACCCGTGTGATATAGGGTCATACTCATCCAGGGACAATGCGCCCAGGTCCAATTGGAGCCCCTTGACCCCACCCCCGTTATGACAAGTCCCTGGGCTAGACAACCTACAGTACTGTGATATAGGTCGGACTGACAATGCAGCACACTACCACTGATCTACGGGCAAGATCTTGCATTTGCCGCCCCCGGGCATCGGCGTTCTGATTTCAATTCAAACTTCAGAAGAGGAGCCAACCACTAGACCTTCAACTGACGTTTTTGTGATTGAAGTGTCTGTACAAAGCAGGAAGTCAGTCGACGTTTAGAAAGGAGGATGTCGTATCGTGGTTATTATCTCATCGTCTCTGACATCTCGTCAGCAAAGAGAAGGGAGACGATAAAGAAAGAGAAGGAGAGAATCATCGGAGAGACAGTGGTGGTGGTGGTTGTTGTGGTGGTGGCGGCGGCGGTGGTGTATGGTTCCCCTGACACCTCTGACGCATGGAGATCTGGAGGAGCAAATTGAAACCGCTGGTGGCTGGATACACCCCGGGGTATGCGAGCGTGCGGGGACATGGCTAGAAGCAAGAGAGATAGAGAACCAGAGAGGTGGTAGAGAACGGAGTTAGACCCCTCCGCAGTGTTACTACAGCCGAGTCCACATTCCGACAGAAGACTGCTGTGCATTAGACAAAGTGATTGGTGTGGAGATCATTCTAGGTATGGGGCTCCGGTCAGCCCGACAATTTGAACAGGTGTTCAAGGCAAACATATCGTTACCGCGGCACTGTTGATACTCTTCGTCCGACAGTGCGAGAAGAACCGGAGGGCAAACAGCCAGTAGCCCCCCATCCAACACTGCCGCATTGCTCGAGCTGGTAATTAAGGGAGCAAGGTAGACACCTCTTCCACACACACAGCCCTGCTGGGATTTGGACACGACTTGGCGCGGGCACTACAGGCTAAAGTGTACTTAAATTAAGCATACTCACGCATACCATCAACAGAATGACAAACTGTGAAGGCGAGGGGAAAATCATTCCATACATTTTTATTTAATTATAAACTATAGACTAGTCATGCAACCGTGTGGAACACGCTGCTGTCAAATTGAATGAACATTAAACATTGATGTCTCCCAAATCCAAAGACCCATTCTCCAAAGATTCAAAGATGTGCCTTATTTTATTATCAATCAAATGTGGTGTATATTTTGTATATATGTTACACATGAATTTATATTTAGTTAACTTGGAATAAAATCCATGACCATAGACATGTTTTGAATATTTTATGGAATAGTTTATTTATACTCAACACAATAAATTAAGGGTCAGCAGATAGTGTATGTGGAAGAGTTCTACGAACTTTCGGCACTCGGCTTACAAACTCTTGTATGCATCTACAAGTTCTTGGAAGAATACCCGGAGCCTGTAGATGTTAGGACAGTCGCCGTTCATAAATGTACATGTCCAGAAATGCTACTGACCCTTAATTAATTTGATTGAGTATATTCTGAACATTCGTGGATTTCGCACCACGACAATGTCATGACAACTATGCATGCATCTGAAAGAATATGAAGAAATATGCCCCATGAAATATTAGGCTATATTTGACGCCGATCTGGTTGAAAGAAAAGCTACCCCGTCGGGTTACGATTTCATCGACTGTTTGAGCACGTCCCATGGTCTATTCACGAAGGTAAATTACATATTTACTCCGAGCTGAGTCGAGGCTCTCGGAAGACTGAGACCTACGTGTGGCATCAATACCGTCGCACGGGGTGTAGCGAGTTTGTCCCGAGAACGGAGTAATTATCCGGATTCTGTCAAATGCTGCTAGTTGACCGAGACCTCGGGGTTAAGCGAGGTAGTGGGTAGAGAGTGTGTGCGCTCGAGCTCTCCTTTCCAAATTTCGGGTGGGCGTGGTTTTCCGCCGGGGCTCAGGTCTGACTCACGGGACGGAGGACAGGTAGGAGGGTGGGTGCAGGGTGGATGCAGGGTGTGTGGTCTGTTTGTTATTCTGAGATGATACTGTTACTTTTGTCATGCCTCGGCTTCAAAAGAAAATAGAACGGCTCTTTTAACTTTGCTGGATGAATATTTGCAGAGTGGCATTCGGTCGGTCAGTGCAAATGTGGCACTCGTATGAAGATGTGATACATTTCTGAAGAACGGGTCAGCTTGCCAGTTTGTTGAGTTTTGAGTTTCAATTATACATACAAGTGCATGAAGATTGCACATTATGTAGATGCAATGCTAATGAATGAATGCAAACTACATGAACACGCACACACACACACACACACGCGCGCACACACACACACACACATACAAGGGCGCGAATTTAGATATCATATTGTCCAAAGATGTATCTTCAAACATTGCATTTGTTCACTATAAAACGATATCATGATCAAGGTATCGTTTCTCGATCTCTATAATAATGGTGTCGTAGTAGCTACAAAAGCTTCGAGGCACGATACCAATTTGCAAGAAGTATACATAAATAAATATAATACATACTACGGTCGTGTATTAAGCTCTGGAGCCTACACAACAGTAAATCGGAAAGTATAACGACAATGTAATACTTGTCACGTAATATAACTAGACAGATATAAAACATATATACAACCAATCGATTTACAAAAGAACACATGGTATACAATATGTCTCGTTAATTAAGTTCATTATTCCAAGACGTTAAAGGCATAATATCACAGATATTTATGGTCGTTTGGCTCTAGTTCTTAGCTACGACTGCACAATACATTCACTCGACATACTTAAAACCATGTTTGGACTTCCAAAAACCTTTCCACCGCTGTTTGGAGACACATATCAAATGCAACCCCCTGTAGTCTACTGATAGACAACCTGAATATGGTCGTGTTGTTATTTTCTTAATT